>JAQSNX010003410.1:0-68409 GCA_029532605.1 Oreochromis grahami | reverse complement strand
AAAGAAAGAGAAAGCAAGCAGAAGAAAACGAGAGTAATAAACAACATCACAATGATCTATGGGAATATGACAGAAAATACTAAATGTTAGACATTATTGTACAGCGCGTAAGATCGACAGCGCACAGTGTGCTTTGAGGTAAGAGCCAAAAAGGGTGTAGTTTGTGTGTGATCACCCGTGTGTACACCTGTGAACATGAACGCGCTTGTTTTTAAAAGGTTCCTTCATGTAATGATCTGCTAGAGGGTGTGGGGGCCACTGCCCCGTCCTCCAGGGCATGACGCAGGTATGGAGGAGATCAAAACTCCAGACGTCCAGAGGCCCCCAGAACACAAGAGACCAAGGAAGACCAACAGAGGGGCAGCCGCGCCCACTATCCCAGAAAGAGCTGAGGAGAGTCCCAGATGAGGGTCACTCAGCAGCCGCGGAGCAGAAGCCAGGGGGTTGCAGTGACGTGCCCGTGAGCTCCGCCGGCAGCCAGCTGTGCCTGAGTGACCGAGCCCCGGGCCGAGAGGCCGAGGGCACCCCGCCTCCAAAGTGGCCCGAGCGAGCCCCAGGCTCCAGGCCCGATAAGCAGCCGCCAAGGAGTGAGCCGGTGTGTACCTGGGCGCCCACCCCGGACACAAAGAACCACCAATGCACCGATGTCTGAGGGCGTCCACCACCGGCAGGGGAAGTGGTGGGGGAGATAGGCCTCCAAACCTTGGAGGGCCTGAGATGTCCCCAGAGAGGTGGCGTCTGATACCCAACCTGACATATAGACACAGACATACAGGCACACACAGATACAAACATCCATTCCCACCCTCATGCTCTCATAGGCAATTATTCCACACTCAACCAACGCGGAGACAGACATAAAGAGACGCTGTACACACAATCACACTCCCCAGCGTACTCTAAGAACCGGGTCTGGGTACCCTTGCCCCTGGAGGGGGAAGCTGCACCCAGACCCAGGTGGTGTTACCCTTTTCCTGCGGTGGGGAGAAGCAGGCCGCCCGACTCCACAGCAGCAGGGAGGCCCCACATTCCAGACCCCAGTCGGACGGCCAACTCCTCCTCCTAGCCCCCACTCCAGCAGGCCGCAGAGAACGGGGGTGTGTGAAGACTCCAAACCTCCCTCCACCCGCTCATATGTAGTGTTGATGTATGTGTGTTCTAAGGTGCATTTAAAACCCAGGAGGGCATGGAGCTACCTGCCAGAGAAGCAGGTAAGCGCATAGTCCCTCCTGCTAGCCCTCAATGTCTACGTGTATTTAAAATTGAGAGGTGGGCAACGACGCCAGGGGTGAGGTGTACACCCTGATGGTAATTTGGATTCTGTGTGGCGTGCCCACCCCAAGATCCTATATGTATGTGTAATGAGAGTGTGAGTAATGTGAATGTCTAAGTTGTGGGATAAAATTGAGGCAGAGGCAGCCAGAAGGGGACAGAGGGGGGGGGGGCCTCCCCTGCACCCTGGTGACACACCCCTACCCCAAGGCCCTGCATGTGTGGGTGACTGTGGTGGAGCGAGAAGAGGGAGGCAGCTGGAGATGGGGAGGGAAGGAAGGGAGGGTCAAGTGACCCCTCCCTGGGGCCAGCTCCCCCGCTGACCCCAGTAGGCACCCCCATACTCTGCAACCCGCCAGGGAAAGGGGGGCCGCATATATATATATATGCGTGTATATATGTATATATGGTGCTATTCTTAGTTGTGTATTGTCTATCTTTTTTACCGTTTGTTTATAATGGAGCACTGTAACGAAAAACAATTTCCCCTAGGGATCAAGAAAGTATTCTGATTCTGATTCTGATTCAAACTGTTAGAAAAAGTTGTTGAAAATCTCTTCAGATCTTTATCATGAATGCTACAGATTTCTGATCCCTTTCAGTCTGCTTGCCAGAAGCTGCACTCCACTGAAACTGCTGCTTTAAAGGTCTGTAATGATCTTTTTATGAAATCTGATGCAGGAAACCTTACAACTGCAGTTTCTTCACATTTTAAACAAAAGTTTGGTTAAATGTCCCGCAGAGCTCTGATTAGGATCCTCCCTCAGAGGGACACTCACCTGTCCTGTGCAGCTTGATTTGGGGTTTCCAGGTGATATCCAGCAGTCTGCGCTGACGGTCGATCTCTTCCTCGTACTGGACGATCATTTTTTCAAACTCCAAGAATATTTGTTCAGCAGCAGCAGTTAGTCGCTCGTTGATAAACTCTCTCAGATACTGAACTGAAGGCATTGTTACTGCCACAGCTCACACACTCAGCTCACACACACTCAGCTCACACACTCGGCTCCCTGGGAAAGGCATATATTGTTATATTACACTTTTATGGTAAGTACATGCTGCTCACAATTTTCATCAAGGACTCTTGCATGTCACCTAGTGAAAGTAGTAAAAAGAATACAACTTGTGAAGCTTTACTGTTTAGTACACGTGGTAGTAATGTTCGTTTTACTGGTGAATTTAGCTTACTTGTACACAGTTTTCAATGTGACTAACAAGTAGCTGAAGAGGCATCGTCATGCCACAGGTCTTGCACTGAGACTTTGGCATTTTGCTGAGTTCTGCAGCATCACGCTGAAGAGGTGTAGCATCAACTTAGAGAGGGACAATATAAAGTGTATGCTTTCAATTGTTGGTGGCCGTCCATGTAGATTTCTCTGTCCGCCTAGAATCTAGAACACAAACCAAGTAATGCATTCACAGTACAGCACTTTGCTACAGGTTGAGAACATGAAGTACAAAGAAATCCATAACATTATGAAACACTAAATGTTTATAAATGGATCACAAGACAAAAACAATACCACATTCATATTCCCAATTCAAGCTTCAGGATAATGGTGGTGAGTTTCAAATTGCAATTTATCAGATAAGATTTTTAACCATTGGACTGGGTGAGAACACAGAAAAAAATAGTTGAGCCATTTAAACTTTTTAAATAAAGCAAAAACAACTTTGTTTAAATCTGAGAATAATTCCCAATCTAAAAAGAAAATGACAGAAATACTTTCCGTTGTGCAGTTTAGAAAGTGCTCAATCCATGCAGGAGCAATCTCTTCAGAAAGGCTAGCCAGACACTGAAGTGCAAACATCCAAGCAGGAAGTCAAAGTATTTTATAAAAGGAGTCAGGAGGCGAGTGGTTTTTTTTTATTAAGTGGTGCTGTACTGGTGCTGTTACACCTGTAAACAATGGAAATGTGTTGATGTGCATCTTATGCTGTTGTTGCTTTTCAAGTTTATGAGAGCGGGACAAATAAAAACCACATCAGTGTTCCATAAGTTCTAGTCAAAATGTTGTAGTTAGACACAAAGGCTTCAACTTCTCTGGAAGCTTTTGGCTCTAAGTACACATCTTCTATGAAGTCAGACACAAGTTAGAATGACTTTACCTGCTGCTTTATACAAGACCCATCCACCAGTTAGGGCCTTCATTTTAGGATGCTCCTCATGCAGAGCTACAGTAATCTGGGTTAGGATTAAAAGAAATCAAAAATGTCCTCACGATTAATTTGCCGTATCAAATTGTAACATTTTGAAGTTAAGAATGAGTTTTTCTTAACGAGATAAAGGCATCTAAAAGTGAGAAAGTACCTCTTCATGATCAGCGCTTTCAGCTATGCTGAGTATTCGCCCTCTAAGAAGCCGTATTTCAGTCTTTGCGGTTTTTGTCGTGGAATCAGGCAGAAGACAAAAATGTAATTCAAGGTTGCTAACTGCATGTATGACAGTACCAGGAGCTGGGAAACGCCTCTTTCCTTTAGATTGCCTTCTTTGAAACATTGCTGGAAATGAACTGGAAATAAGATTGTATGTTTGAGGCACTAAATACTTGGCCACCTTCTCCACAATTAAAGCAAAACTACTCATCTGATTGCAAGTTACTTTCAGTGTTGGGAAGGTTACGTTGAAAATGTATTCCACTACAGATTACATACCCCAAATGTAGTTTGCAGTGTTGGGAAGGTTACTTTTAAAATGTATTCCATTACAGAATACTGAATACATGCCCCAAAATGTATTCTGTAACGTATTCCGTTACGTTACTCAACGAGAGTAACGTATTCTGAATACTTTGGAATACTTAATATATTATCATGCTGTTTACAACTACATGAATGTCCTATTGCTGTGATTTATTACTGTTACTGAAGGTCCGCGGCTCCGAACAGTAGTAAAGGGACCTCTGGCTAATACGGTGGGTTCGTGTCGGGCTGGTAGCCGAAAACTAGCTTTACTTTGTTGTCTGGGTCAACTTTGCTTGCCAGAGACAGAGAGAGGCATTGAAAGGCTTCTCCAACGGAACTTATTTTTTCCGGAGGAAAACACGAACACAGTGTACAGTCGAGTCTTAATAGCTTACTTACAGCTGGACTCGTCAGGCACTCTTCTTGGCTGCTGTGGTTATTATTATATTTACATGCTTCCAGCTCCCGTTTTTGCTCCGTGACAGCTCGGACTTTTCCTTTCTCTCCCTCCCTCGCTCACAGACACATAACGGGTATGGTAGTCCATTCTCCCTGCAGCACGGACTACACTGCCCATCAGGGTATATGCTTTAAGCTATGCCTGTAGCATTCTGCCTTTTAGCTTAGCACAACAACAACAACAAAAAAGCGCTCTCTCACCCAGGAAACACGCAGAGAGAGAGCGCGTCACCCTGTAACCATGGCAACCGTAACGCTGCCGCCTGGAACAACAGCACGTAGCTGTCAAACAAACCCAAACAGTCCTGACCCGCGACAATATGAAACAGGTAAGTACCGCCGTGTAAACCATTTATTTCACCAAAGTAACTGTATTCTGAATACCACCTTTTTAAACGGTAACTGTAACGGAATACAGTTACTCATATTTTGTATTCTGAATACGTAACGGCGGTACATGTATTCCGTTACTCCCCAACACTGGTAGTTTGTAAAATATTATTAAGTTTCTCAATGAGAGTAACGTATTCTGAATACTTTGAATTACTTAGTATGTTATCATGCTTTTTACAACTACATGAATGTACTATTGCTGTGTGACTTATTACTGTTACTGAAGGTTACTCGCCATACCAATACAAACTAGAAGTTTAAACCTTAATATAAATGAGTAACAGTATGGTGGACATTAGGTAAGGCTGTGCTTTTGCAGCGATCTCGTATAGAAAACTGTTTCTGTATCAGCAATATGTTTTCTTCTTATCTGTTAATAATCATGTGGAGCTGATTATTGATGATTATTATAGATAGATGATATTGTAGCGACCGCGGGTTAGTAGAGCTGAACTGGCTAAACTGCTCACTAGCTAAAACGGCTAGCGGGGCGCTAGCAGCTATCACCGAACTTCGCAACGAATGGAGAGCGCTCGTGCCTCATACACCGCACGACCCCGAGCGTCTCAGCAGCAGGCTTATAATCCCCAAATGATCCAGCAGGAGGCAGTAGTGGTTCACACCAGTTATTTATTTACCATTTTTTACAACCCCTGTAACGCTGCTGACACCGAACCCCTATCACGCTCCCACCACATAGAGTCGCGGTGTCAGCCAACCATGCCAATTCAACCCGCTCCACAGAACACACATCAACTTCACTGTGGCTTACATTAACATAACACTAACACAACATGCGAATCAAACACATAGGAACTAGCAGAACGATAGAAAACACAGACAACACAATACCCAGAATGCACCTGGCTAACAACCCCAGCCAGGTCATTACACCCCCCCCCCCCCCCCCCCCCCCCAAGAGGTTTAGTGTCCCCACAACCTTAACTGTCCACTCTGTAGTCCAGCAAATGTCCGGGCCGGCGTCGAGTACGCTTTGACCTTGACTGGGAATCCATGGCGCCCCCATTTGGGCCGGCCGTAGGGGGCAAGGAGTCCCCAGGCTGCACACCAGTCTGTGGGTTGGGGGCAAGCAGATGGTATGGCGCCAGCCGGTCCTTGTGTAGCACCACCCGCCTTCCCCGCCCCGGCATCCGGACTCGGAAGACCACCTCCGGACCACCTTCCTCCTGGAGGAAGATCTCAGCCTGGGTGTCTATTGTCTTGTGTAGTCTGGAAGATGAGTGGATGATGGGGTGGGTGTAGTTTTCTCTGTGGTGGGGTCAGGTGGACTGTCCCGGGCTCTGTGGGGCCGGGCGGCGCTGCTGCACTGGGCCCCGGTCCGGATGGGCCTGGGCCCCCCTTTCCCTGGCGGGTTGCAGAGTATGGGGGTGCCTACTGGGGTCAGCGGGGGAGCTGGCCCCAGGGAGGGGTCACTTGACCCTCCCTTCCTTCCCTCCCCATCTCCAGCTGCCTCCCTCTTCTCGCTCCACCACAGTCACCCACACATGCAGGGCCTTGGGGTAGGGGTGTGTCACCAGGGTGCAGGGGAGGCACCCCCCTTCCCCCCTCTGTCCCCTTCTGGCTGCCTCTGCCTCAATTTTATCCCACAACTTAGACATTCACATTACTCACACTCTCATTACACATACATATAGGATCTTGGGGGTGGGCACGCCACACAAAATCCAAATTACCATCAGGGTGTACACCTCACCCCTGGCGTCGTTGCCCACCTCTCAATTTTAAATACATGTAGACATTGAGGGCTAGCAGGAGGGGCTATGCGCTTACCTGCTGCTCTGGCAGGTAGCTCCATGCCCTCCTGGGTTTTAAATGCACCTTAGAACACACATACATCAACACTACATATGAGCAGGTGGAGGGAGGTTTGGAGTCTTCACACACCCCCGTTCTCTGCGGCCTGCTGGAGTGGGGGGGGCTAGGAGGAGGAGTTGGCCGTCCGACTGGGGTCTGGAATGTGGGGCCTCCCTGCTGCTGTGGAGTCGGGCGGCCTGCTTCTCCCCACCGCAGGGAAAAGGGTAACACCACCTGGGTCTGGGTGCAGCTTCCCCCTCCAGGGGCAAGGGTACCCAGACCCGGTTCGTGAGTACGCTTGGGGAGAGTGATTGTGTGTACAGCGTCTCTTTATGTCTGTCTCCGCGTTGGTTGAGTGTGGAATAATTGCCTATGAGAGCATGAGGGTGGGAATGGATGTTTGTATCTGTGTGTGCCTGTATGTCTGTGTCTATATGTCAGGTTGGGTATCAGACGCCACCTCTCTGGGGACATCTCAGGCCCTCCAAACCTTGGAGGCCTATCTCCCCCCACCACTTCCCCTGCCGGTGGTGGACGCCCTCAGACATCGGTGCGTTGGTGGTTCTCTGTGTCCGGGGGTGGGCGCCCAGGTACACACCGGCTCACTCCTTGGCGGCTGCTTATCGGGGCCTGGAGCCTGGGGCTCGCTCGGGCCACTTCGGAGGCAGGGTGCCCTCGGCCTCTCGGCCCGGGGCTCGGTCACTCAGGCACAGCTGGCTGCCGGCGGAGCTCACGGGCACGTCACTGCAACCCCCCTGGCTTCTGCTCCGCGGCTGCTGAGTGACCCCTCATCTGGGACTCTCCTCAGCTCTTTCTGGGATAGTGGCGCGGCTGCCCCTCTGTTGGTCTTCCTTGGTCTCTTGTGTTCTGGGGGCCTCTGGACATCTGGAGTTTTGATCTCCTCCATACCTGCGTCATGCCCTGGAGGACGGGGCAGTGGCCCCCCCACACCCTCTAGCAGATCATTACATGAAGGAACCTTTTAAAAACAAGCGCGTTCATGCTCACAGGTGTACACACGGGTGATCACACACAAACTACACCCTTTTTGGCTCTTACCTCAAAGCACACTGTGCGCTGTCGATCTTACGCGCTGCACAATAATGTCTAACATTTAGTATTTACTGTCATATTCCCATAGATCATTGTGATGTTGTTTATTACTCTCGTTTTCTTCTGCTTGCTTTCTCTTTCTTTCTCAACAGGTGATCCAGATGATCGATATATGTATTTTTTGTCTGCTTATTCTGTTGGTTTTTGGTTTTTTGCCCTTTTTCCCCCGTCCCTCTTCCCCGCTGTTTTTCTTTCCCTCTTTCTTTCTCCCCTTTCTTTCCCCCAGTTAAGTCTGTCCCGTATTCAGCAAGTGAAAATAAAATAAACAATAAAAGGTGAATCAAATGGACCATTACGGCAAGGCTGGGATGGTCCATTTGGTAAAGTAAATCTGTTGGGCATCTTTCTTCGCCTTTAGACAATAATTCTGATGGCAAAAGAACCAAACGGGACAGGTATTTAAAAAAAAAAAAAAAAAGGAAGACCACCTCCGATAGCTGTTCCAGGATCTCGCCCGGGCCTTGCCAGTGGCTCATGAGCTTGGGGGTCAGCCCCCGCTTCCTCTGGGGGCAGAACACCCAGACCCGATCTCCGGCCCCCAGCATAGGACCCTGCGCACGGGTATCGTACGCCCGTTTCTGGCGGGCCCCGGCTCCCTCCAATGTCCATCTTGCCAGCTGATGCACCGTGTGCAACCGCTCCCTGAGCCGCCGGAAGTAGTCCATCTCTGGTCCACCAGCAATCTCCGGCTCAGGGGGCGCCCCGAACACCAAGTCCACCGGGGTTCGGAGCTCCCTTCCGAACATTAATGCTGCAGGAGTACACTGACTTGACTCCTGCACTGCTGTTCGATACGCCCACAAAACAAGGGGCAGGTGTTGGTCCCAGTCCCTCTGATGTTGGCTGGTCAGGATGGCCAGCTGGGTGGCCAGCGTGCGGTTGAACCGCTCAACCAGACCATCGCTCTGAGGATGGAGGGGGTGGTCCTCGTTTTCTCACCCCCAGCCTCCGACACACTTCTCCCAGCACCTGGCTCTCAAAATTCCTCCCTTGGTCGCTATGGAGCTCCTCCGGTACACCAAAACGCGTGAACATCTCATCCACCAGGGTCCGCGCCGTCATCACCGCACTCTGATCCGGCACCGCGTACGCCTCTGGCCACTTTGAGAAATAATCCATCGCGACCAGGACATACCGGTTGCCGGCATCAGTAACAGGGAACGGACCCAGGATGTCCACTCCGATCCGCTCCATTGGCGCCTCAACTAGGTATTGCTGCAATGGGGCATGGGAGCGCTGGCTGGGACCTTTCTGCGCCGTGCAGTCGTCACAGCAGTGGACATGGATCTCCACGTCCTGACGACACCCCGGCCAGTAGAACCGCCGTCTCAGCCGCCGCACCGTCTTGCCATTCCCAAAATGGCCAGTACCTGCAGCCCCATGAACCCAGCGGAGGACCTCAGGCCGCAAGGCCCGGGGAACCAGGAGCTGGAGTATGTCGCCTCCCCCGTCTGGCGCTCGCCACCGCCGGTAGATTACACCGCCATGGAGCTCCAGGTTGTTCCACTGGGAGTACAGCGACTTCGTCTCGGGCCCCTGGGAAGACACGGCGGACCAGTCTGGCTGTGTCCCTGCCTCCATCCATTCCCTCACCATCCCCAGCGCTGGATCGCTCACCTGGTGCTGCTGCAGCTCCGCCGCGGTGAAAGGTTCCTGCCCTTCGTCCTCACCCTCGGGTTCTGCTGCTGCCGATGTCGGACCCCGGTTCAGCTCCTCCAGGCGCCTGCACTACCGGCACTCATCCGCAGAACAGGGGCGCCTGGACAGGGCGTCAGCGTTGGCGTGCTGCCTCCCTGGTCGGTGCTGGGCCTCAAAGTCGTACTCTTGTAGTATTTCCAGCCACCGGGCCACCTGACCCTCTGGCTGGCGAAAGTTCAGCATCCAGGTTAGGCTGGCGTGGTCGGTCCTGAGCAGGAACTTAGTGCCCAGGAGGTAAGGTCGGAAATGACGAACTGCCAGGACCACAGCCAACAGTTCACGCCGGGTAACACAGTAATTCCTCTCGGCCCGGCTAGGGTGCAGCTGTAGTATGCCACCACTCGCTCCTCAGCCTCTCCCCTCTGGGAGAGCACAGCTCCGACCCCCACGTTGCTGGCGTCAGTGTCCAAAAGGAAAGGCTGGCCGGGGTCAGGATACGCCAAGACCGGAGCACTCACAAGGGCAGTTTTCAGCTGTTCGAAAGCCGCTGCACAGTCCTCAGTCCAACCAAACCGCTGACCCTTGTTTGTCAACTGATGCAAGGGGCTAGCGACGGTGGCAAAGTCTTTTACAAACCTCCTATAATAGGAGGCCAGCCCCAGGAAGCTTCGTAGCTCGGCGACGTTCGATGGGGGAGGCCAGTCCCCACAGCAACCACCTTCTCGGGGTCAGTAGCCACCCCCTTTTCGCTCACCACATGTCCCAGGAACTTCACCTGGCGAGCAAGGTTGCACTTGGCCGGGTTCAGCTTTAGTCCGGCCCCGCGGATGGCAGTCAGGACCTCTCGCAGGTTAGCAACAGCCTGTTCAAAGTCCTTGGCATGAGTCAGCAAGTCATCCAAATAGACCACGCAGCGGGCACGGGGAATGTCTTTGAGGACCCTTTCCATTAACCTTTCAAACGTGGCTGGTGCATTGCATAGTCCAAAAGGCATCACCCTAAACTGCCACAGTCCTTGCCCTATGGTGAATGCAGTTTGGGGCCGTGCCTCAGCAGCAAGCTCCACCTGCCAGTACCCACTGCGGAGGTCTAGCGAGCTGAACCAACTGGACCCAGCGATGTAATCCAGTGCGTCATCGATGCGAGGTAGCGGGTAAGAGTCCTTGCGGGTGACCGCGTTCAGACGCCTGTAGTCCACACAAGGGCGCCAACCCCCTGTTTTCTTCCGCACCATAACCACAGGTGCGGCCCATGGACTATCCGAGGGTTCAATGACACCATTAGCTGCCATCTCTTTTATCAGTTCCTCGGCAGCTTGGCGTTTGGCGAGGGGCAGGCGGTGGGGCCGCAGCCGGATTGGAGCAGCTGCTCCAGTGTCGATAGTGTGCTGCACCAGGCCGGTCCTTGTGCAGTCCTCTTCCCTGGCGGCAAAAATATCCATAAACTCTGCCAAGAGGCTCTGCAGCTGCCGCTGCTGTGTCGCACTGAGGTGCACCCCACTCCGCCGCCCAAGCTCCTCTACTGCCGCGACAGTCTCAGGTGACGGGTAGACTGCCGAGCTAGGCGGCGACTCTGGCTGCGGGATGTTGGCCCTGCTTACGTTCACCCCCTGGGTCCTCTTCCGCACCCTTGCCGCCCTCGACCCCTGGCTGTGGCTTGGAGCTGTGGGGCACGAGGGCTTTGGGGGTGCTGGTGGGATGGGAGTCTGTCCCTGGCTACCGCGGCCCACTTGGAGCTGCAGGGTCTCAGCACCAAGGTGGATGGCAACTCCCGGCACATCGACCCGTGCCCCCCAGTGGGCCAGCAAGTCCAGTCCAACAATGCACTCGTCTGTTATGTCGGCAAGCCAGAACTCATGGTTCACACTATTCGTTCCCACCACCACCTGCAGAGTCTTTTTCCCCGGCATCACAGTCTTTTCTCCTGTGACAGTGTACAACGCTGTGTGAGTAGGGGTCCAATCTTTCGGCAATGAACCGCCCGTCTCCGGAAGCACCCCCCTCCGCAGCAAGCAGATGGTGGACCCCGTGTCTACCAGGGCCCGGCAAGACCGTCCATCAATTATACAGTCCAGGTATAGTCCATGGGTGGACCCACAGCGGCCCACCACGGGATGAGTGTCGCGGAGAGGGTTTAATGATTGGGGTGGGGGTTCCCTCACTGTCCCGCCCCGTGGCCGTTTCCCGTCGGTGATGTCACTCAGGCCCGAGGACTAGGCGCGGGACAGTTCCGGGTGAGGTGACCGGGCTCCCCGCACCGATAACAGCAGTCCGTCCGGCGCCTCCGACGGGGGACTGCCTCTGGTTGGGCTCGTCTGGCCTCCTCCTCCTCATCCAACTGGGTCGCGCTCATCTCTCGCTCGACCCCCCTGGCTGATCGTCGGGTCACTGGCTCGCCCCGCAGCACCTCCTCAGCCCGCTCAGCCTCTGTCAATGCCTCCTCCAGGTCTCGGGGGGATGACAGCCGGACATGCTGTCGCAGCCTCTCCGGTGTGAGGCCCCTCAGGAAGGCGTGGAGACCCAGCTCCTCTCGTACCGCTCCTGGGAATGTTGGATAGCCCCGTCGGGCATAGAGGCGGACGTCCGCAGCAAAGGACCCCAGGCTCTCTCCCTCGCGTCGGCGTCGGCGAGCCAGCTCCTCCCTGCTCTGTTCGGCTGGTGGTCTCTGTCCAAACCGTCTGCCGAGCGCCGTGGTCAGAGCCCGGAGGTCGCGCTGCTCCTCTAGGGGCAGGTCCAGCAGAACCTGGAGCGCTGGGCCCTCCAGTGCGAGCGCCAGGTGGGTGGCAGTCTCTTCTTGACCCCACCCGTTGTGAGTGGCAGCCAGTGTGACTTGGGCCAGGTACGGCTCCAGCTGCGTCACCCCGGTGTAGCGCTGTAGCTTAGCAGCCGTCCTGCCAGGAAGCTGTGGTGCGGCCCCAGGAATCCCCTCCAGCTGCGGGGAGAGCAGGGGGTGGCTGTTCCGGGGCGCGCTGTGGCCCTCTGGCCGCCCCAGCTCGGGTCTTCTCCGCTGGGTCTCGGCAGCCATGCTTTCCAGAAGCGAGCAGTTGTCTCGGATTAGACGCTCTAATTCGCCTATGGTCGGCTCCATAGTGTCTGCTAGACACTCATGAATCCCACTTCTGACACCAATTGTAGCGACCGCGGGTTAGTAGAGCTGAACTGGCTAAACTGCTCGCTAGCTAAAACGGCTAGCGGGGCGCTAGCAGCTATCACCGAACTTCGCAACGAATGGAGAGCGCTCGTGCCTCATACACCGCACGACCCCGAGCGTCTCAGCAGCAGGCTTATAATCCCCAAATGATCCAGCAGGAGGCAGTAGTGGTTCACACCAGTTATTTATTTACCATTTTTTACAACCCCTGTAACGCTGCTGACACCGAACCCCTATCACGCTCCCACCACATAGAGTCGCGGTGTCAGCCAACCATGCCAATTCAACCCGCTCCACAGAACACACATCAACTTCACTGTGGCTTACATTAACATAACACTAACACAACATGCGAATCAAACACATAGGAACTAGCAGAACAATAGAAAACACAGACAACACAATAACCAGAATGCACCTGGCTAACAACCCCAGCCAGGTCATTACAATATATTTGCAGCTAGCATGTTGTTAATGCTATCCATCAAGTCTAAAAACAGCATGGCAATGCATGGAGATCCTGAAGGCTCCAAAAAGGATCAGATTATATTTTAAATATTTGTTCAATTCTCCTCCAAACCCCAGCAGCTGTCTATTGTAAGTTTTGAGTGTTTACTAAAATAAAAATAAAAGTGTTCTAACATCTCACTTGTTTTTATTCAGGCATACATGTTTGCTATGTTTATTAAGAGAGATGAAGCTTGTGTTTCTGTCATGTAGTGATTGTGCTTACCTGTATGAAGCTTATTAGACAAACAGAAACAGATGATATGTAAAAGTGAATTTTACAAAGTGCTGCAGATACTTTTTAATCTTTTTTTCTTAAAGAAATCTACGACATCATGGTATTTTTTATGTCATGTGTCATTTAATCACAAATATTAATCACAGTTAAATTAAGAGGGGAGCTGTGATGTCACCAAGTACACTGCCATGGAATGATCGCGCTGCGTTCTCGGGACGTCCGGACTCCCGTGTGAACTTATGAAGTCCAGACTAGTGAGAACGCGAGTACTGAGAAATAGTCTAACAGTCTGTAGTCTGTAAACTAACCTCAGCTAACGCCAGCTAACAATGTTAGCTAGCGAGTAGCCTTCATTAATAGTAATAAAAATCACACAGCAATAATACGTCAAAGATACTGAAGTTTGATTTGATTTGCACCAATGAAACACAGTTAATGAACAGTATGTGTAATTCCTCATTTATTTTAGACCTACATCAAACAATAAAATATTATAAAGCCGTGTGTTATTATTCTATATTGTTATTATTCTTCCTATTATTCTATATTCTTTCCATTTTCTCTCCTTTATTATTTATAACACACTGTTTATGTATTTATGACTCTGTTTTGTACATTTAAATAGGTTTTTAGAAAGAAAGGACGTTTATTCCAAGCGGAACAAAGAATTTAACATCCTCCTCCTGCCGGAACTTCAGAGCGGGACATCCGGCGGAAGTAAAGATTTTTAAAAGGCGGCAGTTTGGTTGTTCTAGCGTTGACATTTGGAGGCTCGCTTTGGGCTGTGTGTGTGAGCCGAGTGTGTGAGCCGAGTGTGTGTGAGCCGAGTGTGTGTGAGCCGAGTGTGTGAGCCGAGTGTGTGAGCCGAGTGTGTGAGAGTCGAGTGTGTGAGAGTCGAGTGTGTGTGAGCCGAGTGTGTGAGAGCCGAGTGTGTGTGAGCCGAGTGTGTGTGAGTCGAGTGTGTGAGAGCCGAGTGTGTGTGAGCCGAGTGTGTGTGAGCCGAGTGTGTGAGAGCCGAGTGTGTGTGAGCCGAGTGTGTGAGCTGTGGCAGTAACGATGCCTTCAGTTCAGTATCTGAGAGAGTTTATCAACGAGCGACTAACTGCTGCTGCTGAACAAATATTCTTGGAGTTTGAAAAAACGATCGTCCAGTACGAGGAAGAGATCGACCGTCAGCGCAGACTGCTGGATATCACCTGGAAACCCCAAATCAAGCTGCACAGGACAGGTGAGTGTCCCTCTGAGGGAGGATCCTAATCACAGCTCTGCGGGACATTTATGATTGTGAGGACTTGTTGGAGATGTGAGCTAACAAAGCGCAAACAGAGGACAGGACTGCACTGTGCTCCATTCAAACAGCAGGCGGTGAAATCAGCCTGGATTTGAGCCTTTTCTCTGACCTGGATCCATCACTCAATCCTGTGACTCGTTTGAAAAACTTTTTGTTTGGCGGTGAAACGTGTGTTTGATGGTGCGTTCAGGTGCACCTCCTAAACTCAGTAATCTAGCCTGAAAAGGTTTTTCCTTGATTTCCTTTCTTCTTCTGCAGAGCTGTAAAGAGTTCAGTGTTAATGTCATAACAATAAGTCTTTTTTTATTTCTCCATCAGTGACGTCAGAGTGGGCGCCCGGGCCCTTTGTGATGATTGTCATAAAAGCTAAAGTCGTACATGTGCACGGTTCCTGTGGTCACGTTTACACTCGTGTGAGAAAAACAAAGTCCAGCATGTTGTTGTTCAGAGTCACGGACGTGACTGAAAGAAGTGACACAGAGTTTAATGTGCAGCCTCGGCACAATCAAACCTAATATTGAAATTATGAACTGCTGCTGTGCTGAGGTGGCTTTACCTTCCAGATGTTTGTCTTTATCTGAATAAATGCAGATCTGACATCAGTGACTTACAGCTGATTGGATGGCTGAACTCTCACATACATGAGCGACGCAGTCATGCTGTAAAGTCCTGTTAATGTTTCTGTGGTTGTGACTTCTTTCTTCTGTCCCTCCAGACGTCCCACAGCAGCAGGTCTGGGAGGAGGAGGAGGTGGTTCTCCCTGAGCAGCAGCTCTGGAACCAGGAGAGGAGCTCCAGTGTGGACCAGGAGGAACCAGAACCTCCACAGATTAAAGAGGAACAGGAGGAACTGTGCAGCAGTCAGGAAGGAGAGCAGCTGGGACTGAAGAAGGAGACTGAAGTTCATAATGATCCTCTGCAGTACGAGGAAGAGATGGAGCGTCAGCGCAGACTGCTGGATATCACCTGGAAACCCCAAATACAGCTGCACAGGACAGGTGAGTGTCACTCTGAGGGATGAATGAACTCACACATGACTGGGACTCATGGAGGCTCCTGATCACAGCTCTGTGGTACGTTTACTTTGAGGCTGCAGGGATGTTTCTGGAGGACAGAAGGTTAATGTGTCTCTGTTTAAACAAACATTCAGCTTTAAACTCACCCGAGGACCCTGCTACGAGGCAGGATTGGGGTTTTCCTCTCACACTTCTTACTGGGTACATCACCATGGTAACTGATGGCTTATTGCAGCATAACTAAAGGAGGATTCAGGGTCACCTGGTCCAGCCCTAACTATATGCTTTAGCAAAAAGGAAAGTTTGAAGCCTAATCTTGAAAGTAGAGATAGTGTCTGTCTCCCGAATCCAAACTGGAAGCTGGTTCCACAGAAGAGGGGCCTGAAAACTGAAGGCTCTGCCTCCCATTCTACTTTTAAATACTCTAGGAACAACAAGTACGCCTGCAGAGCGAGAGCGAAGTGCTCTAATAGGGTGATATGTAGGGGTGGGCGATATAAACGATATACGATAGAAACGATATAGATTTGGCCAACGATAGAGATTTTGACTATATCGCGATATCGCAATAGCGCATGTTGATGATGTCATCAAGCTGCGCCTGTTTTGGTAGAAAGTATCACAGCGGCTACAACCATTATCATCAGTAAATTATGTTCTCCTGACTGAAGTTTGGCCCGTGTATAGCATCCTGCTATGCAATTGCATTTGTCCCTGACCACCAGAATCCCTCACGTTAACTTTTATCGAGTGGAAAAAAGTTGACGTTCATCCTCCAGCTTCGCTGTGCTAATGTTATGCTAACATAGCTGTGTCGCTAGCAATCACGTAGCACAACATTATATACCAGGTAGTCCAACTTCGGTAACCCTGCAAACGCCACTGCTGTTTAGTTTTCTGTCTTCACTTATGTTGGAAGTGGTAGCAGAGCTGTACGTTTTAATTAGTTTCAAAAATCTCTGTCAGAACATGGTATGAAATGTTTAGGTGTAAACTAGCGAGCTAACTTCCTGTTAACGTCTAACTCCGTTAAATTTAATAAATTCTGTTTTCATGGATGCATGGATGTTAAACTTAATTGTTACACCCGATAAAGCAGCAACGCTGATGATTTAATTAAAGATGAAAGAATTTAGACTGTTTTTAACTCTCAGTGTTCGTTTGACTTTGGGACCTGAAGGGGATGGAGTTTTGGACCCAGATTACTCCTCACTACGGCAGCCGTAATGCTCTGACAATCCATCAAGCAGTCCATCAGCAGGCTTACCAAAGTTGTAATAAAACATTTTTTAACAGATTTCTACACGCCAAAATCGGTTCAAGGTCAGTGAGCACAACCAAAATTCATACATAAGGCACACTCTCGATTTTTGAAAAAATTAAAGGATTTTAATTGTGCCTTATAGTTTGGAAAATACGTTATACAGAAGAAAAGAATATATCGTGATATATATCGTTATCGCACATGCTTCAAATTATATCGCGATATGAATTTTAGGCCATATCGCCCAGCCCTAGTGATATGGTACTACAAGGTCATTAAGATAAGATGGGGCCTGATTATTTAAGACCTTGTATGTGAGGAGCAGGATTTTGAATTCAATTCTGGATTTAACAGGAAGCCAATGAAGGGAAGCCAAAACAGGAGAAATCTGCTCTCTTTCTAGTCCCTGTCAGGACTCTTGCTGCAGCATTTTGGATCAGCTGAAGGCTTTTCAGCGAGTTTTTAGGACATCCTGATAATAATGAATTACAGTCGTCCAGCCTGGAAGTAATAAATGCATGAACTAGTTTTTCAGCATCACTCTGAGACAGGATATTTCTAATTTTAGAGATGTTGCGCAAGTGGAAGAAAACAGTCTTACATATTTGTTTAATATGTGTGTGAAAGACACACAAAGACTCTCACACACCCGCTACAGTCTTCTGGATATCAATGTAAGGTTTAAAACCTTACCTGAAGACGCTCTAACAAAAGATCCACAGAAGCTAGGCCTGTTCCGTGAGTGCGCCCTTGAATTGAAACGTGGGTGTGACATGTAGCCCCAGTTTCACTCATTGTGGCCAATTTGTACATGGACGAAGTGGAAAAGAGGGCTCTGTTATCCTACTCTGGAACACCACCAAGTCATTGGTTCAGGTATGTGGATGGCGCTCGGGCTGCCACGATTGGTCGACTATCAAAATCGTTGACAACTAATTTAATTTTTGACGCGACGTTTGAAGCTTTGTAAGATCCTGAAAGATGCAGGAATAAGTAGTAGGATTTAAGAGTGTAATAACAGACTGAAACAGAAGATGGCAGCACTGCATGTACAGGGATGCCAGCTGCCATTAAACACAGAAGAAGGAGAAGCTGTGTCCAAATTCAGGGGCCGAATCCTTTGGAGGGTGCATTTGTAGGCAGATTATGTTACAGCGACCCGACGAAGGCTGTCCAAATTTGAAGACTCCTCCAAAGACAGGGCTGTAGACTAACTTTTTGCCACGGTTGCACTAATGCCCCTAACTTTTTTTTCTTAGGCGCACCCAAATTTTTCAACCGCATCGCTTAACATCACAGTTTCTTTGTGCACTTTTTTGGGAGCGGGAGAAACTGGTGTCCATACAGACAATAATGATTTGTAAATGATTAACTAACAATCTTGTCAAGACAAAGTTCTTTATTTGGAGCACAGTTCTACCAGAAAGATAAGTTAGTGAAAAAGTGCTTGTGCTTAAAGTGCGTTGGCACTCTTTGGCAACATTGTAGACAATGTTAAACTTAATCATCACATCGGCTCCTCTGACGACCTGTTTGCTGCTGCCTGCTGCTGAAAGGCAGTGGGCAGAGGGGACACTTGGGCAGTGCATTTATTGCAGCATATAATGTGTCTGACTATGAATTTCAGGCGGATCAGGCCTTAACAAAAAGTTATCAATCGTTCTTTTCATTTTTTCTCCTTACCCACAGCTACATCCACTTCTGTCGGACCTAGGCTGCTCACTAGGGCTGGGTATCATCACTGATTTCTATAATCCATTCGATTTGATTCAGTTTAGCCTCAGACAGTCAGAAATATTATAATTCTGATCAGAATTGTGAACATCACAGCAGATGCCTTTGTGTCAAAGTAACTGAGGATAAAACACAGAAAAACATGAAGCAGATTTTCCTGGTCTGGCGTTTTATAGCAGATAACCTTAAAAATATTCTGCAATTTTGCATAATTTTAAAAAGTTTAAATTTCTTCAGTATTGAACAGCAGAAATTAGGCTTTCTTGTCCGAGGTCATTTAAGTGAAAAAAAGAAAAAGACAGCGGCCGACAGCGCTGTAAACAACAGTAGACTGGTGGGTAATAAGCCAATGAATAATGCAGAAAACAGAGATTTGAGACGGGAAACTGTTCTTGAAGTACAGAGAGAGAGAGAGAGAGAGAGAGAGGAGCTGTGCATGAAGTGTGATATATATATTTTTTTTTTTTATTGTGGTGGAAGCAAAAGAGCAAAAGTCAGAGGGAATTGATGACGATGTTTACATGAAGCGTAGTTTCGATCTTCTTTTGCTGCTGGTTCAGTGAATTTTGGTTGGACAGAGACAAAACCTAAACACAAAGCGCAGACCTGCCGACGCATCAGAATCTGTGAGCTGTCGGCTTTCAGCTCCGACGGCGTGTTCGGGCCGTCGGGTGAGAAAGCCGAGAACGACAAAGCTGATTCTGATGTGTCGGTCCGCTCTGTGTTTACATCTTTGTGTGGAATCCGTGTGCCTGCTCTCATTTACTGTTTTAGCTGTTTGGTGGTTGTTGAAATAGTTTTGTGAGGTTTAACTTCAGATTCTGGCGTTTCTGGCAAAATACATTTATATTTAAAAGTCAATTCAGGATTTAATGAATCGATATCGCTTTATTCAACTACTCACCTCACTCTATCCACCTGCACTTTCAAACGTACACACAAAGGACTACGGGACAACTACAGGACCATGGCCAATCAGAGAGGTCCCGCCCCTGACTATCTCTGATTGGTTTAGACCACGATAGGGGCATAATGTGTGTCTGTTCTTGACCACACGGAGAGTTGCAGAGTTTTTTAGTTGCACCATTTAAAAATATTGTCACATTTGTGACCTAATTGGTCGCACTCTAGAGCCCTCAAATGTGGCCTACAAATGCGTCCTTCATTTCCCCAGATTTGAAGGATGGGTCGGGTGTGTCCTTCATGGCCCAACCTATCCCAGAATTCATAGCGCAGCCCAGCTAATTCCAGTTTCCAACAATGGCGGCCACTACTTAGTTTTAATATTGCTCTTATTAATCTTTCTGGGTCACAAAATAAACTTTTAACATATTTTCAGGTGAGAAAGTAGCTGTGTAAACTTCAAATATCCTCTCGGTTTATCAAGACATCACATATTTGCAAAAGTGCTCCAACGTTTTTGGAGACGTCCGTTACCCGTCAGCTCGATAGCAAGCCGGGGCAAGAACAGCGAACTCCCCGCACATCGTTTTCAAACCGCCACGGTCTTTCGCTACTCAGGTTAAACATGATATATATATATAAGTCAGTTAGATAACTTAAAAATGTTATTTTTTGGCTTTTTTTCAGTGTTTTATTTGTTCCTGAGTAAATCGGTTTGGGTGAGATTAAAGTTCTAGTTTTCACACAGCTGAATAAACGTCAAACAGAAAACAGATTAAACAGAAGTGTGAGATGGTCGAGAATTTACTCCAGTGTCCTGTTATATTTTATATTATTTATATTTTATCTGCAAATTTCATTAACAGTTTAATAAACTATCATCTTGTTTTTATTTTAGTTAGCACATACCTGAAACACTTCAACTGTAAGCTAATATAGTTATATAAGAGCAGATGCTGCTGGTGCAATAAGCTATACGTTTTACGTCCAATTCATGATGATCTGATTAGTCGACTAATCGCAAAAATAATCGGTGACTAGTCGACTATCAAAATAATCGTTTGTGGCAGCCCTAGATGACACCTGAGTGAAAATCAAATCTCAGGACATTCCACAATTCACGGATCACATTAACTCGGTGGACCGACACATCAAATTCAGCAGAGAGGATATGAAAAGTGGCAGGTTAGCCTCCTTAGACTGAGAGATTTCCATCAGTAATGGGGGACATCTAAAAGCTGACGTGTACCGTAAACCTACGCACACGGATCAGTATTTAATGTTTGACCCTCATCCTCCACTGGAGCATAAACTGGGTGTCATCAGGACGCTACAACACAGAGCAAACACCATCCCCACAGACACAGCGGCCAGGGAGGCAGAAGAACATCAAGAAGGCCCTGAGTAAATGTGGTTATCCCAGCTGGACTTTTGTTAAAGCTGGAGAAGAGCAAAAGAGAAAACCCACAGTGATCCCGTATGTGTCAGCAGTATGGGAACAATTGAGACCCATTTTCTCTAAACACAGCATCTCTGTCACTTTTAAACCACAAAGCAGGTGCACTCAGGTGTCAGTCCACACATGAGTGATGCAGTCATGCTGTAAAGTCCTGTTAATGTTTCTGTGGTTGCATCAGTAACTTCTTTCTTCTGTCCCTGTAGACATCCCACATCAGCATGTCTGTGAGGAAGAGGAGGAGGTTCTCCCTGAGCAGCAGCTCTGGAACCAGGAGAGGAGCTCAAGTGTGGACCAGGAGGAACCAGAACCTCCACAGATTAAAGAGGAACAGGAGGAACTGTGCAGCAGTCAGGAGGGAGAGCAGCTGGGACTGATGGAGGAGACTGATACCTTTATGGTGACTACTGCTGAGGAAGGAGAGCACAGTGAACCGGGAGGAGACGGGGAGCAGCTCCTCTCTGATGACTCTCCTCAAAGTGAAATCACAGATGAAGAATCCAGCAAGTGTGAAGAGTCAGGGTTAAGTGATACTGTGACCTCGGTGCCAAAGAAGAGACAGAAGAGAGACAGAAGTCACGATGATGTGGAGAGCTGGACTGTGTCAGAGAGTCCCTGCAATGCTGCCACAGGTAGAGAGTCTGATGTTTGCCAAAAATCTGTCAAGAATCAGGCCCACAGAAAGAAACCCCACACTGATGTGAAACCGTATCCTTGTGATACATGTGGGAAAAGCTTCAGAGCTAGAAGTACGTGGAAACGCCACCTTGTAACTCACACAGGTGAGAGGCCGTATCCCTGTGATACATGTGGGAAAAGTTTCAGTCGAAGCAGTAACTTGTGTGATCACATGAGAACCCACACAGGTGAGAGGCCATATCCCTGTGATACATGTGGGAAAAGTTTCAGTCGAAGCAGTACTTTGTATATTCACATGAGAACCCATACAGGGGAGAAGCCATATCACTGTGATACATGTGGGAAAAGCTTCAGTCAAAACAGTAATTTGTATATTCACAGGAAAACTCACACAGGTGAAAAGCTTTTTGCTTGTGACACGTGTGGGAAAAGCTTCACTGATAGAAGTACCTGGAAATACCACCTTATCACCCACACAGGTGAGAGGCCATATACCTGTGATACTTGTGGGAAAAGTTTCACTCGAAGCAGTCATTTGTATATTCACATGAGAACTCACACAGGTGAGAAGCCATATCCCTGTGATACATGTGGGAAAAGTTTCAGCCAAAGCAGTCGTTTGTATATTCACATGAGAACCCACACAGGTGAAAAGCTTTTTGCGTGTGATACATGTGGGAAAAGTTTCAGTCAAAAAAGTATTTTGATGTATCACAAGAAAACTCACACCGGTGAGAAGCCGGAAGCTCGTAAAACGTTTCAGTGTGAGTAGGAATTTGATAGACTGCATGAGAACTCTCGGGGTTGTTGTTTTCCAGAAACATCTGTCTTTTATGCTGTATTCCTGTTTGTGGTCAGTGTTTTATGTGAGACTTTGAAGTTGAAACTGGGAATCCCTCTGGCCCTTTCTGCCAGCTTTAGTCTGTAATAGTTTGCTTAGGGCACGTTGTTCCTTCTCATGCGTTCATGTATTTTGTGATTTCATCCACTTGTTTTTGTTTCAGCCTTTACAAGTTTTTAGGATCACCTCTAACCTTATGTACTGTATTTTTCGGACTACAAGGCACACTTAAAATCCTTTAAATTGACAGTGTGCTTTATAATCCGGTGCGCCTTATGTAATTCTTTCATCTTTAATAAAATGATCAGCATTGCTGCTTTACTATGTGTAACAATTAAGTTTAACATCCAGGCATCCATGGAAACAGAATTTATTAAATTTAATGGAGTTACAAGTTAGCAGGAAGTTAGCTCGCTAGTTTCCATCTAAACATGATATAGCATGTTCTGACAGAGATTTCTAAAAAATTCAAACATACAGCTCTGCTATCACTTCAGGATGCTGTAATCGGACCAAACTTCAGTCAGGAGAACAACTGAGATAATCCATCCACAATACGAGGTTAGTCATTAATATACTGCAACAACATGGGAATAGAGCAGCTGCGAGAGAATTCAACAAATGGTACGGAAGTGAAGGAAGCAAGAAGAATGAGTTGAGTAAAGTTTGACTTATCTGACTGTTTTGTTTCACATAAAGCGACTTATGATCCGAAAAATACAGTATGTGTTTTACATAAAGGTGAACTGAAACTGTGGAGTCTGTTCCAAAGATGATTAAAACACTGTACAGTTGTGCATATCTTGGCAGAATTCATGATTTCTTAACCATTTTTCAGACAATATGAATGATAACACACAAACTTTTTTTTCACTCATGGTTAGTGGTTGGCTGAAGCCATTTATTGTCAAACAACTGTGTTTACTCTTTTTAAATCACAATCACTACACAAATTACCCAAATGACCCTGATCAAAGTTTACATGCCCTGGTGAGTTGGCCTGATAACATGCACACAACTTGACACAAAAGGGTTAGAATGGCTATTAAAGGTAATTGTAGAAAGGACCGTGACCCGATACACTGTTCCAGTGTTACTGTTCTCCTGGTTCGGCACATCCGTCCACCAGCTTTCCAGCTGTCTGGCACTCTCCCATGTCTGGTCTCCGACCTCAATATAAAAAGGGAGAAACCTCACTAGCTTGATTATGTCTACCTGTCCCTCCAACCTCCCTGGCACTGCCCCTTGAGCTCACTGCACCACCCCTCCCCTGCAGCTGAGCCCGGTACAACACCGCCACACACCCCCACCGTCCGACTGAGGCCCAGAGGCGATCTGGCCAAACCTGCTAAGCCCTGCGCGAGGGGGAAATGAAATCAGCCACAGCCATGTTCACCCCTGATCTATAGATCACCTTGAACTTAAAGGGCTGCGAAGCCAGATACCACCAGGTGATCCGGGCATTGGCATCCTTCATGCGGTGTGCAGAAGGTGAATGAGTGTCCCAGGAGGTAATAATGAAGGGAGTCGATTGCCCACCGGATAGCCAGGCACTCCTCCACCATGCTGTACCTCCTCTCATGCTCTGTCAGCTTCCGGCTGATGTGTATGCAACAGGCCTTCTATGGGGTCTGTTTCATACAGGAAAGCAGAGACGGGAGACATGAGTTGTGTTTGGTCTGCAGGCTCTTCCTCATCTGTTTATTAAACAGAATTTCACACCATCCTTTTCTGTTCACTTCGACACACATTTCTCCCATTCAATCCAGTTTACATGTTAGACCCATTTGATACCTTGTTTTTCTCACAAGCATAAATCTACAAAATAACTTTGAATATCAGTCTCCTTATTTACAGTGAATCTGTAATTACATTTTGCTGCTGTCCAGCTTCAACAATATTTCTGTGCAGTAATGTTAACACTGCGATTAACCTGCTTATTATTACCATTGTAAATTCTTTATATCTTAACAGATTCAACAATATATTACATTTGCAAACAATAAACAAATCATATCCTGCAATTGCCCAAAAACAGTATACATCAGACTATTTACATATATCAACAAAATGAGTAAGAACTGGGTTATGTTGAAATCATCTTTATCAAACCTTCCAGTAACATCAGGATAAAGCAGGTGTGTCTCGGAGCTACATTTGTCACAAAATAAAACACATGTAATAAAACCAGCTACCTCTTTACACTACAGGTGCAATCGCAGCTTTCTTTCAATCTATGAAAACACACTTTTTCACAACATTTGTGGTTCTTGGATTATATGTGCATTGCAGTTAGCTAATTCGAACTACTAACCTGTTTTATACAGAAAAGTAGAGACAGGAGACATGAGCTGCGCTTGGTCTGCAGGCTCGTCTGAGGTGCAGGACTATCGCACTCACAGCTACTTCCCCCTTGTGGCGATGCCATGACATTTCATCCTCATAACTTTAACTGAAAAGTGCAATACCACAATGCCTTTTACATCGCTACACACTTAAAATCAATTACAATTGTGACCATATGTAGGTGTCACATATAGGATCGGGCAGTCAACCCACCTTACCTGCTGGGAAGGAAGGTGGGTTGACTTTAATAGAATGGCTATTAAAAGTAACCATTTTCACCTGTGATCTATTTGCTTTTAGTTAGTGGGTATGTATAAAAGGTGAATGACTCTCTGGACTCCTGACAGACCCTTGTACCTTTCATCCAGTGCTGCAATGGTGTTTTTGGATTCTAAGTCATGGGGAAAGCAAAAGAATTGTCAAAGGATCATAGTGAAACCAAACCATCAACAGGAAGGTGCTTATAGTTGAATAAATCAAACTAATGACTGATCGTGACATCCAACTAGTGTTATCTATGTAAATATGAAAGGTTTTTAGGATGAAAAATGAACTGGAATTTTATTATAAGCATTATTTTTTTACATGAAAAACTAACCCAGATCTTTGGGATCCTGTTTTATGGCTGAAAT
Source organism: Oreochromis grahami (assembly GCA_029532605.1). Lineage (NCBI taxonomy): Eukaryota > Metazoa > Chordata > Actinopteri > Cichliformes > Cichlidae > Oreochromis > Oreochromis grahami. The sequence goes on along the minus strand of JAQSNX010003410.1, from coordinate 43,018 downwards.
TAAGATGTCTGATAGTGAGCTGCAGGTTATTGAGAGGGCCCACTCTTCCATTCTTCGTTGGACTGTTTTCTGCTATATGCCCAGAAGCTTAGAGATGCTAGGAAGTGAGAGGTCCATCTTTATTAGATCTTTGGAAACGTAGAGATCGGCCCTCCTCCGATGACCAGCTGAGCGGTCAACAACAATGGTAGACCCTCTCCTATCCATATTGGAATGGATGAGGCAGAAGAGCTAGTGAAGAGCTTCAAGCATTCAAATGTTTAGTTGGATGCAATGCTATTTTCAGTTTTATCACCTTAGTAACATTATCCTCATCCCAAATCTTTATATTGAAATACAGAACAAAATTTCATCTTAGATTTAACAAAGCGATGGATAACAGGTTTATTTGTATAGCGTCATTACTACACTGGAAAATTAACATCATAAGATGTATAAGAATGACATATATTTCAATTGTTTTTACAAGGTAACCAAAACGAAGACAAATAAACCTACCAGCAATGAAAATGAATATAGCGAACAGATTAGAGTTGATGCGCTCACGTAGAGGAACTCGATATGATCAAGGTCAACGGGCTGCTGTTAGAAGACTGCTCCAGCCTGTTATGAAGGTGTTGGAAAACGTGCGTTGCTAAAACCACCTAAAAGAAGAAAACAATAACTGAATTACTGCTGTCATATGAAATGCACCAAAGGAACAATGAACTAAACCGTGTAGAAATAAATAACAGCAAATAACAATGTCATGAAAATCTTTTTATTTTGAATAAATTGTAAATACAGTTGACAAACTAATTATTTTTAAATATGTTCTAACCTGTGCCATCTTGCTCTATATTTTAAAAATTCCAACTATTTTACTTTAATAATGGGAATAAATGAACCCACCAAAGAGTCCCAGGTTCTCCATGCCGGAGGGAGATGGACCAAGGTCCTCTTGATTTACAGTCGCCTGTTCAGTAAAACAATTAGTTAGTTTTCAAAGATTTGCACGTTTCCCTAATGCCGGGCTTACACTGTGTGATTTTTGGCCCATTTTGAGCCGATTTTTGAGTCGTGCGACCATTTTGGCGATCAGCCCGATTTTGGCCTTCATCGTGCGTCGTGCATCGTGTAGTATACGTGGGGTAACGAGAAGCGATTAACACCTCACGACCAGCTCCCGATTATCAATCGCTTGGTCGCGAAGATTTCAAACCTGTTTGAAATCCTCGCAACCGTCGTGAGGGTGTCACCGCAGCCACTCACACTGCGCATGCGCAAACACATAAATGTAGGTGAAAAAGACAAAGCAGCACAGCACTGCAGCGTGTGATCTGGACACAAGCGATGGAGGCACTTGTAGAACTTTGGAAAGCTCATCCGAGCCTTTTCGATGTGGCCTCACAAAATTATCACGACCACAACAACCATGAAAAGAGTTGGATGGACATTGCTCCTCAATCACAGCTGCCTGATCAATGTTTTTCATTAGCAATTTAGCAAAGTTGATGGTGGTGGTGTGAGTCTGTGTGAGTGAGAGACAGAGAGGGAGAGCGAGTGACAGATTTTCTGTTATAACCTTCATTTTATGGACGCACAGTGTGAGCACTCAGGTCGCATCAGAGCATCAGGCCGTATAGTGTGAGACCTGCATCGTGACCTATGAACTTCTAACCCCTGCGAGTCAATCGTGCAGTTTGAGCAGAAGCTGAATAATGCGACTGAAAAAATCGCACAGTGTATGCCCAGCTTAAGGATGTATTATACACTATCACCTAGGTGAATGTTCCCGTGACAACACGGATGACCCACAGCTGAAGTGTAGCATGCTTCAAAATAATTAACCTGATGCAGAATAAGTTGAAGTAAACTGTCCCTAAACACATCTGACGTCCATCAAACAAAATATGAACAGACTTCTGTTTGCTGACGCCAGACAGACACTGCACTACAGTTACTACAGAAGCATTTTTGGTCAATCTGGTACTGAATGACAGAGTACTTCTTAATGTCACCGTTTATAAGTTGTCATATATCATATAACTTTCAGTAGCTGTTGAAAGGATTAAGTTGTGCTATACCAATGGTCAGCGATACCATTAATACTTTAGTATTACTTCAACACAAACTCAGGGGTGACCCGGGACCAGTGCTGAGGTCAAGTCAGAGCATTTCAGTTATATGACCAACACGACATCCCATCAGGATTAAACTTCGATCCAAACACATTATTCTCCACGGTGCTGATTGTAAGCAGACCGAACTGCCCACACAGGAGAATATTTAACACTAGGAGTGATGTTGAGAGCCCTTTTTAAGCTTTTAGAAACTGGAAAAACTACACAGTGTAATAACCCAAAATGATTGTGTTTTTGTTCCACTAAACCATAAAGTAATGCTTACCAGCGCTGCAGAAGCGCCCTTGCCATCCTTCATCTTCAAAATGTGTAACCCTTCCGGGACCTGAGGGTCACTAAAGCGCCACACCGACAGCCAAACCCACCTGTTCTCTGATTGGATTTGGAGCAAATGGAGTGAAGAGATTCTGAAAAAAGAAGAGAATCTAAAATGGAAACAAAAACGGCAAAACGACAAGGCAACGAGCACTTGGACTGCTGGCAAAGAATGATGTAGCAAGAATCCAAGGTCAGAATGCACAAAACAGAAAAGCCATTGTTCTTCAGGAAGCAGGACCAAGATAGTATGAGATAAGAACTAAAGACGGTCATGTGGTCAGAAGGAACTGTCGCAATCTACTGAAAACCAAAGAGACTTTTCAGGGGGAATAATGTGGTGAGGAAGATGAAAATGTTGATGTGTCACATGCAGAGACATTATCTGACTTGAAACTAGATGGACACGAGAAAGTGGAGAATGGTGATGTTTTTTCATGACCTGTGTTGAGGAGGTCATAACGTAAGATCAAAAGACCAGTTAAGCTTGATCTGTAAAAACTAGTAAACTGGATTTTTTTTATTTTATATTCTGATGGTTAAAAAAAACTACATGCATGGTTTTTGAACTGTCATAATTACTTGTAGTATTTATAATGTACAGTAAAGATCTGCAGGTCAAGCAGGAAGCTTGTGTTGAAAAATGGTTCATTACTCGAAGCTTTTCAACACAGTCATCTCTGGTGGCCAAAAATATTGTGGCATGTTAGGAGCAGCTAGTTATCTCCCATCATGCTTTGGGAGCAGATGTTGCCAGTTAAGACGTAAAACTGTGTATTTGCATTTGTTTTTGTTATGTAACTGATGGCCCATTCCTGAGGAAAATAGAGGAGCTCATCGCCTGCCTGGAAGCGGTGAATGGAGCCCGACCGAAGAAGAGGGAAGACCCCCATCCACCTCCGCCCTCCCTTTGCTAAACGTGTTGCGGCAGAGCAGAAGATCAGGGAGATGGCAGAGGCGGGCATCATCGAACCCTCAAACAGCCTCTGGGAAGCCCTGGCCATACTGGTGCACAAAAAGGATGGTAACTGGTAACTTTCCTTGGTCATGTGGTCAGTGCAGCAGGGGTTTCCACTGACCCCGCAAAGGTGGCACCCTGCCTCTGATCTGCACTAGTTGAGGCCCCAGTGCTAGCCTACCAGACCTGCAGCTCCCATTTGTCGTGGACACTGATGCCAGCAACATGGGTGTTGGGGCTGTACTTTCACAGGAAGGCTCAGATGGGGAGCGGATCATCTCCTACTACAGCTCCCTCAGCAGGTCAGGGAGGAACTATTGCGTCACCTGTCGAGAGCTGCTGGCCAGGTGGAGCGGACTTTAGGTGTCAGCTCCACCTGCCAGTAGGTCAAGGGAACTGAACCAGCAGGACCAAGCAATGTAGTGGAGGGCACCGTCAATCCGAAGCAATGGGTAGGAGTCCTTGCGTGTGACTTCATTGAGTAGACGATAGTCGACACAAAAACCCCAGGTGCCATCCTGTCTCCATCATTTCAGACCCTACCTCTACAGGAAGAAATTCCCTCTGCATACAGACCATGCGTCCCTCATGTGGCTTCTCAACTTTAAAGAGCCAGAGGGAAAGCTAGCCCGGTGGCTGGAGACGCTGCAGAAATATCACTTTGAGGTTTGCCACTGGGTGGGATGTCTCCACACTAATGCAGGCACACTTTCCCACTGCCCTTGTGAGGAAGAAGAGTGCAAATACTCCCAACACCTGGAGGACCGTGAGGGCATAACTCTGGAGGTCGCATCACCACAGGGGGCCACGGGGATAACTCTGTTCCAGGTGGGTGCTGCAGCAGTCTTCAGGTTCCGTCCGCCCCAGTAGATACCGAGGGCCTGGAGGCCATGGATCCCCAATAGCTGCAACTTGACCAGAACCAAGACCCTGTCCTTTCTCAGATACAGTGTTAGGTTGGAGCCGGCCAGAGACTATCATGGCCAGAAGGCTCCTCAAGGGACCTCAAGACCAAAGCTCTCTATTCCCAGTGGGCCAACCTCACAAACCTCACAAGTCTCCTCTGTTGCCACTGGCAGGCTCCTGGGGGTCACCGCGAGGTTTTCCAACTCTTAGTGCCTCGTCAGCTACGGTCCAGAGTCCTCCAGCTGGTTCACAGTTGGGCGGGGGGCAGGTCACTTTGAAGTTACCAAGACTCTTCAGTGACTTCGGTCCCAGTTCTACTGGCCAGGACGTAGAGCTCCATGTCCATCGGTGTGATGCCTGCACAGCCCAGAAAGGACCTTCACAACCCTCTCATGCCCCATGCAACAGTATCAGGTGGGGGCTCCTATGGAGTGGCTTGGGGTGGACATCCTGAGACTCTTCCCCACCACTGACCAGGGGAACCGCTATGTCCTGGTCGCCATGGACTACTTCCACTCGGCATGCTCTCCTGACCTCCCACCAGCATCGGTACTGGGATCAGCACCTTCCTCGGGCTGGGTGGCATGTTGGGAGCGGCTGGTTGTCTCCCATCATGCCTTGGGAGTTGTCTTGCCAGTTAAAACATAAAACTGTGTATTTGTATTTGTTTTTGCTACGTAACTCTTACAACCGTTCCTGTTGCTATTCCAGTGTAAATTCACTGATAGTTGTTGTTTTGATGGGGGAAGATGTTCCACTGTGAGTGAGTTCATGTGTGGGGTTGTTGACCCTCTGGCACAGTGTAGAGTGTGAACTGTTCAATAAAGAGCTCCCCTGGAATAACAGGCTCAACCTCTGTGTGGGTTCTCTGTTCGTCATCTCGCCACAATATGAAGAACAGCTTGAATCTACAAATTAAAGTATACTGCTTCACTATGACTGCCCACACTACAGAGTGGAGTCACAATTCTGTCTCATACAAGGCCACCCTTGTTTTGCTTTGAACATGCATTTTTTTGGTGAAAAAAAATGTCTATTTGTTTAATAAATAAATTTGATCAATAAACTTCCCTTATTTAAACATGTGCTATGGTGTGGTCTTTCTTTGCTTGTGACTTCTTGATGCTGGTAAATACAGGGTGGGCCATTTATATGGATACACCGTAATAAAATGGGAATGGTTGGTGATATTAAACTCCTGTTTGTGGCACATTAGCATATGTGAGGGGGAAAACTCCTCAAGATGGGTGGTGACCATGGTGGCCATTTAGAAGTCGGCCATCTTGGATACAACTTTTGTTTTTTTCAATAGGAAGAGGGCCATGTGACACATCAAACTTATTGGTAATGTCACAAGAAAAACAATGGTGTGCTTGGTTTCAACGTAACTTTATTCTTTCATGAGTTATTTACAAGTTTCTCTTTGTTCACAGCCATTGACATGTCAAAGAGGTTAACACGTGAGGAGCGGATCGAAATTGTGTTGATATCTGGTGAACACAGTAACCGTGTCATTGCAGCAGATTTCAATGCAAGACACCCTACGAGACCACCCATCTCCCAGGCTACAGTCAGCAAACTGCTTGCTAAGTTTCGTGAAACTGGTTCAGTGTTGGATTTGCCAAAATGTGGACGCAAGAAAACTGTCACTAACGAAGAAACATCAGTGGCTGTCCTAGCTTCATTCAGCAAGAGCCCACAGCGTAGCACTCGCCGCATGTCACTGGAGAGTGGCATTAGTCGAACATCCCTTCGGCGGATATTAGCTACTCACAAATGGCACCCTTACAAACTCCAGCTACTGCAGCATCTCAACGAGGATGACCCAGATCAGCGCACAGAATTTGCAGAATGGGCAAAACAAAAATTGGAACAGGACCCTCAGTTTACGCAGAAGATTTTGTTCAGTGATGAGGCAAACTTGTATGTGAATGGTGACGTTAACAAACAAAACCATCGCTATTGGTCTGACACTAACCCACATTGGATGGATCCCTCCAAGACTGTTGGAACAACAAAAGTGATGGTTTGGTGTGGTTTATGGGGTACAACGATTGTTAGAGTGAATTGTTAAATGTTGTCATTTCTATCCTTGCCAACTCTGATGAAAAGGATTCCACTGCCCTTCCCCCCAGATTCTCGAGGTTCTGGTTGGGGGAGCTGTAATGTTTTATTGCAGATACATCCTATCTGGAAGATCTGCTTCTTTTGATGTAAGCTTCCTGCGTTTACGACCCTTTGGTCAGCAGGAGGTAACACACACACACACACACATTCTTACTTACATACAGAAGTTCACACATATAAATACAATGCCTTAGAACCATGTGGGCGTTGCTTTGCTGTGTTTTGTGTGAACTGTCTCTCAATAAAAGGCAGCGAGAGGAGGCCATCGTCGGGGTCATTCGTGATGAGCTAAGATACCGACGAGGCCTCCCTTGCGCAACTAAACGATCGAACGCTGTTGCCTTGTTTTCCTTTCACGGGAAGAAGTCCTGGATACAGCGGGGTCTGAGTTTAGACCCAACATTTATGTGGTCCTTCCAGAGCCGGAGCCTAACACATCGCATTCACCAAGGAGAGGGAGAGGATGCCACCGCAGTCTGCTAGCAGCCATCGTCTGGGACGATTGACGAAAGCCCTGGTACTTTGTTCCAGGCTGGACAGTTTGCGCCTGAACTCCCCTCAGGATGGATGGCGATTGACGGGAACCAGAGACTCTTCCCATGAACGAAAACAACACGAACAGTGAGTAGAAAAGGCCTTATGCGTCACTGAGACTGCGCGGGCAGACGTGGGTCCAGGGGAGCGCTGGTTGCGCGGTTACACGCGAACCTAAAACAATAGAGAGCGGCTACGTGACCATGCGGTTTCTCGCAGGTACGGGAGTGCGCCAGCCATTCGGGAAGGACGCAGGCTACTAAAGAAACGGCTCCGTAGCTGCGCGGTTTCACGCGAGCACGGGAGTGTGTTGGACTGTGCGTTTAGGACGCAGGTCCATGAAAGCTGTGCGTGCAGACGCAAGCGATAGGCCTATGTTGTGTGTGTGCGGGCCAGACGTGGTCGGCGTGAGTGTGGCTGTTTGTTGTCTTGTAATGGAGACTAAACTGAGTAAGTGTTAAGGTTCAAAATGTTGAGGGGGAATCCAAAAATAACCACAGATCCAGCCTTGTGCAATTAGACGACATTTTAATGAATACACATGTGTGAGTCCGAACGCTATGCAGATTCAGCGTCGAACTGCCTTACAATAGTCAGACAAAGGTTTTATAGGGTTTCTGTTGTCAGGCAGACTCAAACAAAGCATACGTCACTCCAAAACCACAAATGTTCTGTCAACAACTTTTAACATAGTTTTAAATAGAACATCATCTTCGCGTCGAAGGCAGGTACTTCCTGTCTCCATCCTCGGACGCTCGCCTCCGCTGTCGCTTATCTCTGGGACATCTGTTGTACTTCCTGGAACAGACTAACATGTATGCCCCGACTTTGCAGATGCAAGCAAAACATGATTAAACTCTTCCCTATATAAATGCGTCTATCTAATATGTGTGTGTGTGGGTGTGTGTGCTGTCCTCTGTTTCACCCTTCACTTCATCAGCTACACCTTGTAACCTTTCCACTAGACAGAAGGCCAGCACAACTGAAACTCTGTGTGTGTATGTCTCGTCTGTCTGTGCGTGCAGAGTTTGCATGTGCTCTCTGAACCTTAGTTGACCTCAACTTAGGCAACCAGGCTAAGGCCATCCTGTGTGTAATGATCTTGACTTACATGTAAAATATATAAAACCAATGTTTCAATCTAATACAACTACTTAAAGCTTAATCAAAGATTAATCAGAAATATAAATGCATAAAAGACACCCTAGTCTTAACTTGCACTTAGACTCTGGTTTCAGTTTCGCTTCTGCAGAAGCATGCCTTGCAGAAGTGTTTCCTGTCTCATCTTGGAACAGTTACACTACGTGGGGCCTTTTCTTTCACCATGCCGTCTGCATACAAACATTTAAGATCATAAATTCAACTCAACAGCTTAAAGTGGTTATAACTGCTCCTGTAATAAAGACTGATATAATACCAATATATTTGAACATCTGAATGCAACATCACTATTAATAATGAAATGGTAATGATGATTATAAAAATAGCAGCAAATAATAGCAGTAAAATATTTCTCCTCTTGACAGAAGTCAAAGTGGATGAAATACACTGCAAAGTTTTTTATTGGGCAGCACGTGGTGTGTGGATTATTGAAGAATGAAGTGAAATTGTGCGCTAAGCAGAAGTGAGTGTGAGCATGTCTGACGTCACGGTGTGTGTGAAAAGGTATCCAGCTGGGGCAGACGTGATTCTGCAGGTCAACTGCCCAGTGGACAAAGAAATAACAAGTTATGTGGTGAATGATAGCACGAAGAGTGTTTGGTGTTTCTCAGCCTGAAACAGCTGTAATGCTACTTTCTGTTTTGGAGAAAAGGGCAGTTTAAAAAAACAGAGAGAGAGAGAGAGAGAGAGATGTGCGTTGTTTTAAGCAGTGATGAGAATAATGAAAATGTGATGAGAGGAACACAAAAACATACAGAAAATGCATTAACTATTCTAACCCTACATGTTGTCAAGAGGAGGAATATTTTACTGCTATTATTTGCTGCTATTTCTATAATCATCATTACCATTTCATTATTAATAGTGATGTTGCATGCAGATGCATTCAGATGTTCAAATATATTGGTATTATATTAGTCTTTATTACAGGTGCAGTTATAACCACTTTAAACTGTTGAGTTGGATTTAGAATCTTAAAATGTTTGTACGCAGACGGCATGGTGAAAGAAAAGGCCCCACGTAGAGTAACTCTGTGCCAAAATGAGACAGGAAACACTTCTGCAAGGCATGCTTCTGCAGAAGTGAAACCGAAAGCAGAGTCTCAGTGCAATAATTCTGAGGAGCAGTTTCGATGATGCTATTGTCTTTTATGCATTTATCTTTGATTAAGCTTTAAGTAGTTGTATTAGATTGAAACATTTGTTTTATATATTTTATATATCAGTCAAGATTATTACACACATACACACACACACATAGTTTCAGTTGTGCTGGCCTTCTGTCTAGTGGAAAGGTTACAAGGTCTGGCTGGGGAGCTGAGAGGTGAAACAAAGGGCAGCAGAAGCTGACATATACATACACACATATTAGATAGACTCCTTTGAGTAGGTAAGAGTTTAATTATGTTTTGCTTGCAACTGCAAAGTTGGGGTGCGTACGTGTTAGTCTGTTCCAGGTAGTACACCAGATGTCCCAGAGATAAGCGACAGCGGAGGCGAGCGTCCGAGGATGGAGACAGGAAGCACCTGGGTTCGAGCCGAAGACAATGTTCTTTTTTAAAACTGTGTTCAAAGTTAACTGAACGTTTGTGGTTTTGAGTTGACGTATGCTGTATTGAGTCTGCCTGGCAACAGGAAGACTGCCAACCTATAAAGTCTTTGTTCTGACTATTGTAAGACAGTTCGACGCTGAAATCTGCACAGCGTTCGGACTCCGCATGTGTAATTCATTAAAATGCCGTCTAATTGCACCCGGCCGGATCTGTGGTTATTTTTGGATTCCTCCTCAATATTTTTGAACCATAACATTTGGGGGCATCGTCCGGTGAGAGAGGGGAATTTTGGTGTAGACTGAGAGATCCGGGGTCCGTGGTGATTAGACGGGCAGATACGAGTCAGTGGTCTGAAGTGAGAGACAAGCCGGCTTATCCAAAGGTAAGGCACATACCTGTTGAATTTTCCAAAGTGTGCCAGATTGGACATGAGAAATTAAAGTCTACTCACTGAAAATTACTGGTGAATGTCTGTTTTGATTTTGGTGAAGTTTTCATGAGGTTTACCGGTTGAAGTAATGATAATGAAGTATAAGTGACAGTACTGAGTAATGAGAATAAACGAATGAAAAGAGAAAGCAGTTGGACTGCTAAGTGAATATAGTATGATAGGTAATTGGCATGTGTGTGAATATGCAGATTTGATTGACTATAAAGCTGGGCTTGGACATTGATAAGATTACTCGTAATTTTATGTAGTGTTTTCAGAAGTTTTACTAAATTCTCTTAGGACGAGGAGTCTGGGACCCTTAAGAAGCGCATTTTCTCGGAGGTAACGCTCCCTCCTGGGTAAAGACGTTTACCTTTGACCTAGCGGCGACTAGGGGTAGTACGGTCGACGGCCGGGAAGGACTGGGGAATCTTCAAAATCGCTAGGGGATCGATCGAGTCCCCTATTTGCGCTTTTTTGGCTACGATAAATTTGGTTAGGGCATTAGCAATCGGGCCACCGTCAGGGACGGAATACTGGCTAAAATTGGTCGCAAAAACGTCTGGGACTTTATCGGTTGGACCGTTATTATTAAATTTGTCGAAATTGTGTAGGAGTTACAATTTTAGGAATCTGGATGGAACAGTTAGAGTCTGTTCTGGTGAAGTGGGCGCAAAAAAGTCTGGGACTTTATCGGTTGGTTACCGTTATTATTAAATTTGTCGAAATTATATAGGTTTAAGAGGCCTAAAATCTGTGCAGTTGTAATTATAAGACATCTGTGTAATTGTGATGGCTGCACTTACAGCCACAAAGTGGTAATACCCACCATGTTAGTGTAGAGGCTTGTAAGTAACATTGCATTCACATTTGTATTTCTTTAAATATAGGAATTAATTTACAGGACAATAAATAACTGGTTTCGGTTTAAGAGTTAATTCACATATCCACAACACTGCATTCTAAAATCAGTGCGCACATTTTAGTTTGCACTGTTATGTATGATTAATCTTTTGTTTTCTGAGTTACCTTAGTTGCAGCTGCTCCAGTCCCTTGATTGAGGAGCCAAGAGGTGGAAAAGGGGCGGAGCGAGCTTTGATGGAAGACTGCTAATTGGTTCATTCCATAACTCGGGACCATGGGGGGGAATTGGAGTTCATTATGTTAGTTTCAGTTAGGTTTTGTGTGTTTTACCCCTCTGTATTTTTGTGGGCTGATCAGCCACTATTTAAGTTTCCCCTTTGTCTCGTTAAGTTAGGTCAGTTTGTTTGAGTTATCAGTAGTGTTGTCAACTTTGAGTAGAGTTCTGTTATTTTGACCTCTTTTATGGGCCCAAGATTTTGATTCTTTTTGCATGATTTAACCAATTGTGTTTTTTGGGTTAAATAAAAAATCATTTTTTTGGACTTTAAACTGTGCCTAAGTTTCCTTCACTGCTCGGTCCATCACAGTAATATAAAATAGATTTATGGGTGAGATCAGTCTCTGTGTCAGCAGTGCCCTGCCGGATGTGCACTGATGGTGTGTGTGTGTGTGAGAATGTAAATGAGCAGCGGTGACGCGCAGAGAGGGTGGTTTCAGTTTTGAGAGTATTGAGCTTTATAACTATTGTTTGCCAATATTGCTAAATACCTGTAATTAAGAGGCTGGTTTTGCGTATTACGAGAGTATAAATAGAGTTTGAATTCATTACTGTGGATGTATAGTCATTGACTGAGTGTTGACATATGTATATAGATTGAGTGTATTGTACAGTACCTAAGACCACTATATATTTTCCTGTAGTAACCTCTCTTGAGCCATAAATGGTGGTGTGTTTTATTTTTTCAGTTATGTGTGTGTGGTGAGAAGCTGTGAGGATGATGAGAGGTTTCAGTTTTTTCTTTTCTTTTTGACTTGCTCTTTCTGATTATGGAAGGTATGTCCAAAATACTCGCATGAAAGTGTATTTTGAGTGATTTTAACTGTGTGAATGCTGTCACTCAATGTCTCTGTGTGATTTGTCTGAGTGAGTGAAAAAGGGGGAAGTTTGAGAGAAAAGGCAGTGTGGGTGAGATGATTTATGGCGTCTGAAAGAGGTTAGAACATTTAAAAGTGTGTATGAAATAAAGGTGTGTATGAAATATATTTCTTTTGTGATGTAAAGTAGGATGTTTTAAAGTTTGAAAGTGCTTTTAATTCAAGAAATCCATGAGTGATGCTATGAGAGGTTGAGTTTATTTTTCTCTCAGTTCAAAAACACATAAGTATATACACTTGGTACACCCGCTTACTCTTTGAGTTTATTATAACAGACAGTGTATTTCAGTTTGAAATTCAGTAATTGTATGTTGATAGGGTAATTTAGTTTTATGTTAGGTGAAGGAGACATTCATTTCTGCGTCTTGCAGGATTGAAATGGAGCGCGTTGAAGACGGTGATGTGATTGTAGACAAATGCAAAGAATTTAGTAGATTTAAAAAGTGTGTGAGTGAAATGAAGGTGTATTGTTTTTAGATCAAGATTTAGTAGAATTAAAGAGGGGTTTTTTTGTAGCTTGTTTTTTTTGTGTGTGTGTGTGTGTGTGTGCGTGTGTGTGTGTGCGCAGACACTATAAGGCATGATGCATTTGAACATAGTTCCAATATGGATTATGAAACAGGTTACAGCTATTGCTAGTTTCCAACCCGTGTCTCTTGTTGGGTTTCTACATTTGCAAACCATAAACAAAAACTACAACATTAAATGACATAAAATACCACAGAAACTTCTTTGTTTTCTCCAGAAAATGGAGGAAATACATCATAAATCAAAACATCTTAGTATCAGAGTAACTGCAAGAAAGGGAAGGAGGAGCAGTGCTTCGAGGTCATGCAATAAAATCAGTGGTGGTGTCTGCATGTATAATACAACAGTGTCATCCTTCGCTGCTGTTATTGAGAAAGTGCTGAGGCAAAATGTCAAATCAATACAGTTTTCGTGTCAAATCACCTCTCCTTCTTCAGCAGCTCTTGCGCGCACGCAGGGATGGCAGGACACGCAAACCACAGCAGAATGATCTTTGCAGACACTCTTTCCACAGCTGGAGCAAGTGGTTGCCGTTCTTCTTCTCTTCATACACAGTTCGCACCTTTTCCTCATTTTGTTGATGGGCTGTGGGTCATACTCTGATTCTGATTCTGACTGCTGTATCTCAGCAACAATAGCAGCGGCTGCTTTTGAGCGTGGGGCACAAGGCCGTCTTGCAATTTCTGGAGTCACCAGCATGTGGCCCAGCTCCTCCAGGAACACCCTTCGTTGGTAGGTCTTGGTGGACTCCCACTCAGGATGCACTGCTTTCCACAGGACAAAGGCATTGTATGCTGAGACGTCCAGAAGATTGTAGAACAGAGCCAGTGGCCAGCGACCGGTTTTCCTCCGACAACTGTAGGTGCCAACAACCTTGTCTAGGTTATCCACTCCACCTTTACACCTATTGTAATCAAGGATTGCTGCTGGCTTCTTCTTTTCCCCATAACTCACTGCTGGTTCCCTATGCTTTGTGCTCAAAAGAAGCACATTCTTCCCTCGCTTGGGCATGTAGGAGACTGCCATGGTTGTTTTGGTGAAGGCAAAGAGAGATAAAAGAATCTTCCTCTGTCTCAGCTGAACAAGCTGGGGAGGGAGCTCTGGTTTGTTTCTCCTGATTGTGCCAACCAGAGCTAGTTTTCTTCGGAGCAGCTCCTCTGCCAAGCTGAACGAGGTAAAGAAGTTGTCACAAGTGACAGTGTGTCCTTGGAGCTCCTCTGTCAGTTGTAGCACAACTCTCATTCCTTGATTAACTTCCCGGGAACTTCCAGGTGATTTTCCTGTGTAAATTTCCATCTTCCAGGCATAGGAGGTTGCCACATCACAGGTCACCCAGATTTTAATGCCGTATTTTGCAGGCTTGCTGGGCATATACTGTCGAAATCCAGATCGACCTTTGAATCCAACCAGCTGCTCATCGACACACACGTCAACTCCTGGATTGAACAGCAGGGGGAGACGAGCAACCCACTTTTCCCACAGGGCGCGAAATGCAGCAAGCTTATCATTCCTGAAACGTCCCGGGCGGGTGAGCTTGTCATCAAAGCGGATGTCAGCGCTGATCTGGGCGTAGCGGTAGAGGGGCATTGTAGCACGGAATATTGCCCGTCCGGTCTTGTCAGCCCACAAACCACGCGTTGTTTCATGCCTTGAGCGGTAGACACCAGCGAGAATCAAAATCCCAATGTACGCTCTCATCTCCACATCATCCACATCCCTCCAATCCTCACACTTTCACCTCCCATGCAGGTTTGTGTGGGTGCACAGCAGCTGAATGATCTCGTCTGTCACAAACAGGTCAAATGCAGATCTCAGGGTGCTAATGCGGGCAACTGCATACAGGGTGGGCCCTGGAGTGATACCAGTGGGTACTGGATTGTAGCGCATGGTCTCCTCAGCAGTGGGAAATGTTAGGATTCAGAGATTATTTTATTGTTACCATATAACCTGCCTTATGATAAATGTATTAATAACATGTTTTACAGCATTATTTCATCAGTAATATTTCTTACAGGGTTCATATTGCATTGAATATGTTTGTCATCACATTCATTCTATTCACAGGTTTAGTTCATTTTATACACATTGCATATCTATGTTGATTTGGAGTTGATGTTCCATCCAAGAGGGTTTTAAGCTTCACTGGTGAGAGTGTCCAGGTGATACATGTTGAGGGAAGATGAGAACATAGCAGGTTAATTGCATGCATGCTTACAATACACAAATTAATCTAGTAGCAGGCCTGAGCGAAGGCCCAAGTGTCTTCTGCTTTCCTTTGAGACCGGCTGCGATTCTGTCTACTTAGTGATTGGTGATTCTGCCGGAGGTTTCTTCCTGTTAAAAGGGAGTTTTTCCTTCCCACTGTCGCCAAAGTGCTTGCTCATAGGGGGTCATATGATTGTTGGGTTTTTCTCTGTATTTATTATTGTGCTATCTACTGTACAATATAAAGCGCCTTGAGGCGACTTTTGTTGTGATTTGGCGCTATATAAATAAAATTGAATTGAATTGACGAGGGTCAATTATTAGCCCTTAGAGACCCTGAAGCTTGAGGTTTATTACCTTAAAAGGCAGGTGTTATAGAAAAGAGAAGTTACATGACTGTTTATAGTTATTAAGATGTACAAGATGTGCTCATGACTGTACAGAATGTATTTTTGTCAGAGGAAGACATATGCTGATGGTTCCTCTCCTGTGTTAATGAACTCATCGTTTGATTGCACTTGTCTGGTGCCTCCGTCGTTTGTTGTCTGGTCTCCAGTTGATCGATCTCGCTTCAATATTCTCAATATTCCCAGAACGAGACATCAACTCAGCCACCGGCGCCCCGGCGTCTGCCGCTTCTCCTACCGTCTCTGTCATTAGCCGCTCTGCCTCGACTGCTGTTTCTGTATCATTCTCACTTGCTGAAGAAGAGGAATCGGGCACTAGATGGTGTTAAGGTTCAAGGGTTTAACGCCCCCTCTTGCGTCAGATAAACACAATACATGCATACGTCAACTCAAAACCACAATGACTTTAACATAGTTTAAAAGAACAATCTCTTCGCCTCGAAGCCAGGTGCTTCCTGTCACCATCCTGCCCGGGCTTATCTGTCTGGAACATCAGGCCCACGTTCTGCACAAACTGTCACTCATGCAGGCACAATTTTGCAGTCGCAAGCAAAACATGATTAAACTCTTACCTATATAAATGAGTCTATCTAATATGTGTGGGTGTATGTGTGTGTCAGCTTCTGCTGCCCTTTGTTTCACCTCTCAGCTCCCCAGCTAGACCTTGTAACCTTTCCACTAGACAGAAGGCCAGCACGTACACAACTGAAACTATGTGTGTGTTTCAGGCTCATCTTTACATGTAATAACCTAATTGGAACTATATATGTAATATGTTGAGTAAATGTTTTAATCAAGAACCTCTACTAAAAGCTTAATCCAAAGATATAGATACATAAAAGATACTAAAGATTCATAACCTACTCAAAATACTTGCACTCAGACTCTGCTTTCGGTTTCACTTCCTGCCCTGCACACTCTGCAAACCTGCAGTTTCCTGTGAAGACTTTTAGGCCCAGATTATATTCAGAGGTGAGCCTTTCAAATAATGCAATGTAATCTACCTATAAACTACATGGGAGAGTAGATATTTTGGTGTGCATTTTTTTAATGAAAAGAACAAAGTTAGAGGTGCTTTCATTAAGAACATCAAAGTTAAAATTCCCCAGGAAGCTCAAAGCTCAATAGCTTGCATCAAGAGACATTCACATGAACTTGGACATATGGCAACATAATTTATTTTTCTCTCTTGCAAATGCAAAGTTGTGCTGCAATTTCACACTGGCACTTTTTTTTTCATGCACGAACACAAACCTTTGTCTAACATCTTTAAGATCAAACCTGAATCAAAATTGTGTCATTCTTTTGGTCCATTGGAGTGCAGTAAGCCATCAAACACCCCTATAGAAAACTCAGAATATTACATGAAATTGCTTGCTTGGCCAAAAATGATATAATTTGGTAAAAAAAAAAAAACATTAAAAACTACAATTTTCATGTGTTGAGTTTAGAATGAAAGCAATTTTACCAAAATCGCATGATATAGTACTATCAGTCTGCCCCAGGGCAGCTGTGGCTACAACTGTAGCTGCCTCCACCAGTGTGTGAATGTGTGTGTGAATGGGTGGATGACTGGGTATGTAAAGTGCTTTGGGGTCCTTAGGCGGGGCTAGTAAAAGCGCTATACAAATACAGGCCATTTACCATTAACAAGGAATCAAAGAAGGTGGTTATAATGGGTTTCAATTGGCCACAAATGGCCACGATAGAGCCAAGAAGAACCATTTAGTGTATAGTGAATATTATTGACATTATTAAGGAGCTGATGTTGAAAATTAAAAAATCTGAAAGAAATACACAGCTTTGGGAAGTTTCATTTTATTTGCATTAACAGAACAAAAATGGTTGAAAAGCGAAAAGTGAAGTGGCCACAAATGGAACAGGGTTATGCTGTATGTTGTGTGTGGCTGATTGGATGAATGTTTGAGATTAAACTGGATTAAATTAAATTAAATTAAACTTGATTTGTCTTTTGTTACTAAGTTGAGCCTGCCAAATGGGTTGTTACGATTTATCCCCCTGGCATGAAAAACACGTGTCATGACTTAAACAAGGCCTTTCTTTCCTTTATTTTCTTTCCTTTCTTTTTATTTTGTTACTTTCATGGTGCACTGAAAGTTTCGGTTGATGATCTCTGTTTGAGCAGATATGCACGATTAGAACAGAAACGCTATACGACTAGTCATCGAGAAAACTGTTGCAAAAGTGAGTTTCTCTAAAAAAATTAAAATGGGCGCGGGAGAAAGCCACTTATTTGGGACAATCAGAAAACAAGTCCCTGCCAAAAAGGATTCAGCGAGGTAATCCGATCTAAGTTCTTCTTTTTCTTCGAAATGACGTCATTTTGCTGTGGGTGGAAATGAAAATGCGATGATAGTTTCCACTATTAGCAAAGAAAGAATGAATGAATGAATGAATGAATGAATGAATGGAAAAACTGACTGACAAAAGCTGACAAGACTGACTGACTTAACACCATTGTGTGAAGTTAACCCCCACCTGACAAAGGTGTGGATGCATCTCTGTGTGTTTCTTCTGTTGCAGGAACAGAAGGAGACCACAGGAGGAAACTTGGGTCACATGACTATGTGAACTCTGAAAATTTAACCTTTTAGTTTAAAATTCTCTGTGTCTGTGAATTCACCATGGGTGTGTTATTAACTACTTTGTGTTGCTCACAGAGATGACTGTGAGAAAGAGTGTATACACATGCGCAGCGCTAACATCTACATTTCTTTTTACAGCAGATGGTTAATCATGTGATTCGATCATGTGATTTATAGCAGGACACATCTTAATGATGTTTTTCTACCACAGGATTACTGAGATTTTGTGTGAAGAAAACTGTGGTTACAGGCTGTGTGTTGATGATGAAATTACACTGTGTTGTGGAGAAAATATGAATGTTACAAGGGAGAAGTGAATACAGTGTGACACTGTGTTTGAAACCAGTGTTACTTCTTTTTACAGCAGAGTGTTAACTTTATGACCTTTTACAGCATCCCTGGAATCTGGATGGCCGACGCCTGACCACTAGGATGACCCATGTGTTTGGCTAATGTTTGTTTTCTTTAAGAGTGCTTGTAAAGGATTCAGCACAGACAGACAAGTGACAATTGAACAGATGTGCAGTGGTTACAGAATAGTTGAATATGGGGCTCATTAGCTGGCCACAATTGAGCTCACAGTGATAAAATGAGTGGAGTGACCTTGCTTAAGGAAAGTCACTGATTAAATTGTGGAATAAATTGGGATGATTCATGATTTGGGACAAATTGTGATAATAATAATAGTGATTTAATGATTGGAGAAAACCTGCACATGATATTTGTCTTTTATGCTGAATGCTTTATTACTCTTATGATTTGTAGGAATGTTTAGCTTATTTTAGAGTTTAGACATGTAGGAATGTTTAGTTTGTTTTAGAGTTTAGAAATGTGTTAAGATAGAATGTAGAATTATGGTAGAGACACTGACACTGCCCTGGATATAAATAAAGGCCTGACTGTGTCATGAACTTAGGAGTAGATCTTAGGAGACCCTCCCCAGTTGAACTGTGAAAGTAAGACAAAGAGGAGTTAATGCTGAGTGGAAATTCCCCAGAGGATACCTGTGTGGGGGTCTCAACATGTAACTTGATAACTGTGGTCTGGAAGGGAGAAGAGACACACACCAGTGTTTTAACTGTTACACTCACACATCCACATGCACACTCACTCACGTGCACTCACATAGACACGCGGGGTACGCGCACACACAGGTACTCACGTGCTCGTGCATACACACACAGACATACGGAGTTTCCAGCACACCATGGGGCATTTATGATGGGATCGCTCCTATAAAGCTGGCTGGAACTAACAAAGAGGTGAAGATTGTTTCAGAGGGACACCGGCCTCGTCTTCCCTTCTAAAAGTGCATGCTTAAATGAAGATGAATGAAGATGAATAAAGATGAATAAAGATTTTGTAAAAATAACTACTGAGTTCCGGTGCCGTTTTTCTGGATCCCTCGACGAATCAAAGAACCGGGGCGAAACTGATTTCCTAACATGATCTATAGTCGGTTGAAAATGTGAAGTTTGATTTAAAGACTTGGAGTGGAGGTGGAGCTGAGAGTTAGACAAGCTAAACATTTAATTGCTGACTGATGTTTTTACACAGGGTTACAGGTTGGAGTATGACTGCTCCAAGGGACAAACCCTGGAGATTGTTTTAGGGAGACTGTGGAACATTCTTGTACATGTCTCATTGGGGAGTTGACACATGGTGAAAGCCATGTGGGGAGAGGAGTGTCATTTTTTTTAATTTGCAGATGTCGTGAGGTCCCATGACGAGAAGGAGTGACTGAGGGGATCATCCACAAGATGGAAGCTGAGGCCAGGAGAGAGTCTTCAGGAGGATCGGAGATCACCTTCAGCACAGAGAGCTGTGCTACTGGGCTTCCTGGAGATCGTCATGAGGAGACTTTTGCATAGCAAAATCTTAAATAAGATAAGAGTTTTGACGTTGACTTTGAGGAAGACAACTAAGGTGTACGACGTGCTCTGCCTTTAAAATCTTCAGCAACGTTGACTCATGAGAACCTGAGGGAGCGTGCCAGGCTCCAAAAAGTGACAGCGCAGAGGAGGACCAGTGATGGACTTGTGGTTCTGTGAACAGCACAAATGCCAGGTGATTGTGAAATAACTAACAGCACTTTTTCCACAAGTGAAGCCAGTAACTTACTATCCTAACAGATTAGCTCTAGTTGCTTGTGCTTTACCTCCATGCGTGAGATCAGCATGTGCAGCAGCTTAAGCTGTACAATGTTTCAGGATATAGTTTTTCACCTTTTTGACACTGTTAGTTCCACACGAGGTAGATGTCTACTACTGCAGACTAAAATTACATTTCTGTCACCTACAAGACGCTTGTCTTTAATGTTACTGTTACTCTCATAACCACACATGCGCTCCATACTTTAACCATTTCTTCTGTTCTGTAGTTGGTGCGGCTTTTTGTTCATCTTTAAGTACATCAAGTGGTATTTGCATAATGGATGCAGACATTAATGTGTCTACAGTTTGTTGTGCGGCTAACTTAGCTGCTTGATCTGCAAAATTATTGCCTTTAGTTATTTCTGATTTATCTTTCTGATGTGCAGCAAATTTACATAATGCTAACTGTTTTGGCAATGTTATCACTTCCAACAGTGTTTTCAAAAGATTTGCATGTTGTACTGGATGTCCAGTAGATGTAATCATTCCTCTGTTCTGCCAAATTTTTGCAAAGTGGTGCACTGCTGAAAAAACATACTGACTGTCAGTATATATATATATATGTCTTGGCCTGCGTGCAATTCACATGCGTGCATTCACATGACTGCTGTTAGTTCTGCACTCTGTGCAGAGTGTGAGGATGTTAGCGGTTTTGCTTCTATGACTCTATCTGCTGAAGTTACTGCATAGCCGACGCAGTTTCATCCTAGGCTATTCTTAGACGCTGAGTCGTCTACAAAAATGCCAGTGAAACCAGCTTGTGGTGTGCTGTAAATGTCAACATGCGGCTTTGTCTCCTCATCTAACTTTGCATCAAGCAGTGTGAATGACCTCCTCCGGGTGAGGCCAGAAGTGTGCTCGGGTTCAACTTGCAACATTTCTTGATTCTAATGTGTGATTGTGACAATAAGATTCCAACATATGAGAGCTGTCTCGCATGTGTCAGGTAAGACAAATTGGCTTAGATTAAATTTTAAGTCACTGTGTGGGGTACTCTGAAAATCAGAGTGTGCCTTAAAACAATGTCGGCTGACTTTTTTACTGCCTCTGCTGCGGCTGCACAGGCTTGCACACACGTGGGCAGGCCTGACGCAACAGAGTCTAATTTGCAACAGAGTAAAATGCCTGTGTTAAAACTGCTTTAATATAACCTGCTCCTCCATCTACATGTAAGTAGAAAGGCTATTTTCAAGTTACTGAATGCTTCTTCTGCTTTTTTCTTTGTAGATGCAACACTACATTTTGACTTAAGGCATTTTAGGCAATTCCTATTTTTTCAAAGAATTCATACGTGTCACACATCTTACATATTTCAAACTTTTAAGTTAGGATTAAAAACTTTGCATTGCTTACAGCTCTAAAACTAGACATTAGTAAATCATATGTCTAAATATTATGTGTCATTGTGATCCACAAGTATGATCACAAATTTGTTTTTCAAACCAACAAAACAAACAAACAAACAAACAAAAATAGATTGCCGATGGCATGAAGGCTTTACACACATGAGTCAGGACACAAAAAGAAAAAGCTGCTGTCAGAAACAGAGCAGAAGTGTGAGGAAAAAACTGAGCTCACAGACAGCTGCATGTGTGAGCTTTAATATGCAGCTTCTGCTCTAAAAGACAAATAAAAATAAAAAATGTGTAACTTGCTCATCAGCTTGTTAGTGTCTACATATTTAATTCAGCTTCTCAAACCCTGTATACAACAGCTTATTAGTTATTAGTATGGGTGTGCTCTTCTTCTCAACAATGTCTCGTCTAGGATGACAGGTTTTCAATCAGGTCAAGTGTCTCTATGCACCTGATTAGTTTAGTTATTTTCCTTATTTCCTTCATCTCATATATCATTGTACTGAGTTTGAGCAAACCTTAAGCTTGACTCAGACTACTTTTAACAATTATCCACCTCACATCATAACTGACTGAGGTGCCTCTTCTTATTAATAGTATGTCATTATTAATGTTATCATTGTTTTGTTTTTCCTTTTTTATAACAGCAATAGTATATTACAGTGTTTTATTAGTATATTACAATATACTATTAATATACAATAGTTTATTATTTTATATTTCATTATGTATCCATCCAGGGCTGGGGGTGATCTGCAGCTTCACCCCCCCCCCCCCCCCTTCCAAGCTGGAGACATTTACCTTTTCCTTGGCTGAACAATGACACAGCCTTAATATACCTTACGCATCTCTCTATTTTATTTTGTATGTTTTCGTGTGAATTATCTGCTTTCATTCATTCTATTCATTCTGGGCCTGGTTGTCTACCCAATTTTGTTTCATTTGTTAGTACCAATTTACAGGTTGTTATCCTTCCTATTATTAGTTTGAATATAGTAGAGATAAGCTCTAATTTAATTTAACCTTTTGTTTATTCCACTTTATTCCTCTTGTATTTATGTGTATTCAGTTGGATCTGTATCCAGCCCTTTTTAAACTTTGATCTCTAATCTTTTACTTGATGAGGGATTATTATGTTCTTCCTGATATGGGTGAATGTATAGTGGGACATTTTGTTTTCTTAGGCTTTCTCCATCTACAAGCACTAATTTGTCCGGCGCCTGGACATTTCTTTTCTAGCCACTGCTCGTCAGCAGTGAGTTTGGTGGGCTGATTCCCCATTATCACAGAACTGCAAAGCTTTCTCTGGTACTAGACTCGGGGGTGGTTGCTGACACGCCCTTCTACCCTGTGCTATCCACAGGGCGGTGTCAGTTTTATGAGACAGAACTCAACCTTTCTCTTTTACCACCAGTACTTGGGCTTATGCAGGATACACAAAGAAAACAATAAAAACAATGGAAGTAGTTCAGCAACTTATTGTGCTATAAAATCAACTTACTTCCAAAACACATATACATACACACAGATAGACATTTGCGCGCTGATTTGTCACGAAGTATTTGACGGCTACCTCTAAACCCAGCCTAAATTTAGTTCCTTCAGGCGAACTCAACCCTATTTCACGTGTTTATTTCTTTTAACCCTTGCGGCGGGTTAGACCCCTTTAGACCCTTGCGGCGGGTTAGACCTGTTGCGCAAAACTTAGACCCTTGCGGCGGGTTAGACCTAAACAGTGTTTTCTCACCCTCAGTCGTCTTTTGCTGGTCGTTCAGGTCTTCTGGATCCCAGCGTCGTGGACCAGGACCGGCCTGGATGCGGATTTACGCCCAGGACTCTCACCTCTACCTGGAGAGGGCTGTCGACAGACTTCGGTGCTGGCTTTCCCACGATGTCAGGATACAGCAATCAGACCTTATTGGAGTCACAGAAACGTGTCTGTTGTTTCCATCGCTACGCTCGAAGGACCAATTTAAATGACAGGGGATTTCTTTAAATCACCCTGCCGTTCTTTGTTCAGCTGAGACACCGGAGTTAGAAAACACAAAGACTGCCGATTTTCTTTAACTCGCGAGGGCAGCCATGGAATGCAGGATCTGTGCCTCATCACTGCCTGCGTGCTTTATTTATACTTTTCTGAGTGTCTGTATGTGTGTGTTTGTGTGTACAAAGATAACAAAGTTATTCTCAGAACTCAGAGCTGAGGTTCCCCTTTTCTAAGTCTGTATGTTCCAAAACAGAAAGAGGAAGCTGTAAGTTGCTTATCACAGAAGAGTTCATGTCAAAAGTTATTAGGTGAAAAGTCACGTAGACATGTGGTTTGCTTAGTGATCAATAAAAGAATACATTTCATGTTAGCTGATCACAAAATACACGATTTTCCTTTGACAACCACTGAATCAGGTACCGAAGTAGTCATGTTCTAAATGAAGCTTCGGACGTCACTGATCACGTGACTCTGGCAAAGCCTTGACACAGTGTTTCTGAAGCAGTGTGTTGTTTTTTGGGACACACGTTACGGAGCGTCAGCTTCAAGTGGGCCATCACTAGTTTAAGCGTTATTCTTAAGTTAATTAGTGTCTTAAAATCCAAAACTTGTTTTCTTTTCAGAATTAGCAGTCCATGTGTTTTCCTTTAAGTCGAGTTACTGCTGATTACAATTCAATAAATTGAGATACTTCAATAGATTGATGGCTGTTTTATTCACATTCTGACCACACGAGGCCATGGTGATAACAACCTCCACCTTCCTTTGAACCTCCTCATTAACAGTAGGTTTCCAAACTTATAAACAGTGTTTGCTCTTTGAACTGTGTCTTCATTCCACATGTTTCACATGGGTGTGCCATGGGTTCCCCAGTTTCACCCATTATGGCCAATTTGTACATGGAAGAAGCAGCACTGGAGTACTTAAGTGTTCAGCAGTGGTGCTAGTTTCAGTCATTATGCAAATGTTCAGTTTGGTTGGAAGGTTGGGGAAACCTGCAGTCAGCTGAGACTGAAGAAGTCACTTGGATGAGTTTCTCCAACTGAAAACTTCCAGATGAACAGAATCAACTTTCTGTGGTAAAATACCTGGGGTATTACCTGGGGTCAGAGGTCACAGTTTCCTCCTGTGACAGCAGATCTTCCTGCAGACAGACTGAGCCTGCAGTCTTCATGGGACGTTCTCTAAACTCAGTAATGATTCAGTCTTTTTACATCTGATGAAGACATCATCACCACATGATCCATTTCCCGTCCCACAGCTCACAGCGACACCATCACATCATCAATGAAAGCAGCAGTTTGGCTAAATATTCATTAATGTTGTGACTCACATTTCATTCCATGAACTGCTGATATGTTTGTGGTTGAACTGAGAAAAGGAGTAAATGGTGTTAGGATGGTGGAGCCGAGAGGGGGCTTGGAGATGGTGAGTATAACTGGTATTCTGCTTACTTGTAGCTGGAGTGGAGCGGAGCTTGGCTTTGAGGGAGAGGTGGTGAGTATCCAGGTAGGGTAGGTTATTCAATTCAATTCAATTCAATTTTATTTATATAGCGCCAAATCACAACAAAAGTCGCCTCAAGGCGCTATATATTGTACAGTAGATAGCACAATAATAAATACAGAGAAAACCCAAGCAAGCACTTTGGCAACAGTGGGAAGGAAAAACTCCCTTTTAACAGGAAGAAACCTCCGGCAGAACCAGGCTCAGGGAGGGGCGGGGCCATCTGCTGCGACCGGTTGGGGTGAAAGAAGAAAAACAGGATAAAGACATGCTGTGGAAGAGAGACAGAAATTAATAACAGATATGATTCAGTGCAGAGAGGTCTATTAACACATAGTGAGTGAGAAAGGTGACTGGAAGGGAAAAACTCAATGCATCATGGGAATCCCCGGCAGCCTACGTCTATTGCAGCATAACTAAGGGAGGATTATTGGTATGAACTGGCTGACCTGAGCTCTGCTGTGTCCGAGAAAGTGAGAGGTGGGGAAGGGCAGGCAGGTAAGGCTCAGAGAGGTTTCCAGACTGGAGAGATTGTCTGAGAAAAGCTGGAGCTGAAGATAAGTGACTTGGAGAGTCCAGATGATATGTGGCACAGGAAAACAAGGTACAGTGGCTTGCAAAAGTATTCGGCCCCCTTGAACTTTCCCACATTTTGTCACATTACAGCCACAAACATGAATCAATGTTATTGGAATTCCAGGTGAAAGACCAACACAAAGTGGTGTACACGTGAGAAGTGGAACGAAAATCATACATGATTCCAAACATTTTTTTACAAATAAATAACTGCAAAGTGGGGTGTGCGTAATTATTCAGCCCCCTTTGGTCTGAGTGCAGTCAGTTGCCCATAGACACTGCCTGATGAGTGCTAATGACTAAATAGAGTGCACCTGTGTGTAATCTGATGTCAGTACAAATACAGCTGCTCTGTGACGGCCTCAGAGGTTGTCTCAGAGAATACTGGGAGCAACAACACCATGAAGTCCAAAGAACACACCAGACAGGTCAGGGATAAAGTTATTGAGAAATTTAAAGCAGGCTTAGGCTACAAAAAGATTTCCCAAGCCTTGAACATCCCACGGAGCACTGTTCAAGCCATCCTTCAGAAATGGAAGGAGTATGGCACAACTGTAAACCTACCAAGACAAGGCCGTCCACCTAAACTCACAGGCCGAACAAGGAGAGCGCTGATCAGAAATGCAGCCAAGAGGCCCATGGTGACTCTGGACGAGCTGCAGAGATCTACAGCTCAGGTGGGGGAATCTGTCCATAGGACAACTATTAGTCGTGCACTGCACAAAGTTGGCCTTTATGGAAGAGTGGCAAGAAGAAAGCCATTGTTAACAGAAAACCATAAGAAGTCCCGTTTGCAGTTTGCCACAAGCCATGTGGGGACACAGCAAACATGTGGAAGAAGGTGCTCTGGTCAGATGAGACCAAAATGGAACTTTTTGGCCAAAATGCAAAACGCTATGTGTGGCGGAAAACTAACACTGCACATCACTCTGAACACACCATCCCCACTGTCAAATATGGTGGTGGAAGCATCATGCTCTGGGGGGGCTTCTCTTCAGCAGGGACAGGGAAGCTGGTCAGAGTTGATGGGAAGATGGATGGAGCCAAATACAGGGCAATCTTGGAAGAAAACCTCTTGGAGTCTGCAAAAGACTTGAGACTGGGGCGGAGGTTCACCTTCCAGCAGGACAACGACCCTAAACATAAAGCCAGGGCAACAATGGAACGGTTTAAAACAAAACATATCCATGTGTTAGAATGGCCCAGTCAAAGTCCAGATCTAAATCCAATCCAGAATCTGTGGCAAGATCTGAAAACTGCTGTTCACAAACGCTGTCCATCTAATCTGACTGAGCTGGAGCTGTTTTGCAAAGAAGAATGGGCAAGAATCAGTCTGTAGATGTGCAAAGCTGGTAGAGACATACCCTAAAAGACTGGCAGCTGTAACTGCAGCAAAAGGTGGTTCTACAAAGTATTGACTCAGGGGGCTGAATAATTATGCACACCCCACTTTGCAGTTATTTATTTGTAAAAAATGTTTGGAATCATGATTTTCGTTGCACTTCTCACGTGTACACCACTTTGTATTGGTCTTTCACCTGGAATTCCAATAACATTGATTCATGTTTGTGGCTGTAATGTGACAAAATGTGGGAAAGTTCAAGGGGGCCGAATATGTTTGCAAGCCACTGTAAGTGAAGTACAAATAGCCAATAGCATGGAATGTGGAGCTGATTACCAATTTGAGGTAGCTGACAAACTGGCGGTGAAGGAGAGTCAACGTGGAGCTTAAATCCTCAACCTGATTACCCAGAATCAGTTCCAGGTGTGTGGGAGTGTGTGGGACTGTACTAAACCTGATGCTGACACAGGGTGAACCTTTCCTGTCTCGTCCTTTGCCTTCTGTACCTTCTTGACAGTCTCTGCGTAACTTATGTTGTGAACTACTTTAACTTGTTTGACCTCCATGGCCTTGTTTCTGACTTCACAACGCCCATAACTCTGTGCTGCCCCCCACCCCCCAGTTACTGCATTTATCCTGTACATTATCCCTACATTCCTCACATCTGTGTTCACCTCCACACCTGGGGCACCTGTTTCCCCTTGTAAACTGCAGCGATGTGCCCATATCTTTGGCATTTATAGCACTTGAGTGGCAGGGGAACATATGCTCTAACAGGAAAGTTCATGCATCCTATTTTAACTATCCGGCAGGACAGCCTCCTGAATTCCAAAAGTACTGACACGCTACCAGCCCTCTCCCCATTCATTGTTTTAATAGTCTTTTCCATTTAAGTCCATTTAGTAGACTTTTAGTAAACCGCTTGAGCTTTTCTAGATCCTCCTCTATTGGAATAACTGTAATCACCCCCGTGTCACTTTTCTTTCTCCTAATATCCTTTTCTCTCCCACAGTCTTCTTACACTTGGTTTTTCTGTTCTTCTGTCTTAACCACTATCAACAAGTTTCCATCCCTGAGAATTTTAGCCAGCTGCACTTCTATAAACTTCTTTTTCAACTCTCTTGTTCAGCATTTCTCAAACTATGCTGCGACACATAGGCATGCCATGAGAAATGATCAGGTGTGCCGTGAAAGATGATCTGATTTCACCTGAATGGTACTCTAAGTGACCAGCATGAGTAACAGGCAGAACAATTACATTCTCATCCACTAGAGGGCAGAACAACTACCTGAGAAGCGTGGTAACAAGCTGACAGTCATGTGTAGAGATGGACCCAGCACAGTGTCAGAGTGCACTCACAATATCTTCTACTGAAAGTTTGTATGGAGGCAGAGCATGATGCTGTGGAGCCTTCATTCAGCAGCTCAGGCTGACACAAGGATAGTTGGTCAAACCACCAACCTCCCAGTTAGTAGGTGACCTGCTCTACCATCTGACTTACAGCTACCCCAATGACAAGGGTGACCAGCAGGGAGCAGTACATTTTGGAGAATCTCATGGGTGGCAGCAGAGTAGCACATAGATAAGACTGGTCTGTGGTGTTGAACAATAAAGCTTGGATAGGTCGTTTACATGTCAGACATGGATGCTGTGTCATTTTTAACAAGCACTACAAGAACTCATGGTGTCAATTCAATTCAATTCAATACTTTATTGTCCCACAAGGGGAAATTAGTGTAGCAGCAACAATGAGAATAAACAAAACAATGATAAAAAGCCACAAGACAGTTATTTGCCATTAAGGAGACGGGTTGCAGTCGGGATAAAAGAAACCTGGAGTCTTTTAGTCTTCCTCACAGGAACTCTAAAACGACGGCCAGAGGGCAACAAGTCAAACTCACTGAAGTGGATGGTTCAAACAGTTAACAATAGAATGAGGCTTCCTCAGCACATGCTTGTTATAAATGGTCAAAGGTCCATCTTGCCAACGCCCTGAGAGTTTGCTGCAAGGTTTTACCAAAAGTCCCAACCGATTCTTGTTCTTCAGAGTCATGTTAGCAAACCAAGCAGATAAATGATTCAATAAAACTTCTGTAAAACAAGGAGAACATTTCAGATGAGACATTAAAAGATCTCATTTCCCTTAAAGAGAACAGTCTTTGCTGAACGTGTTTGGTAGTGGCCTCAGCATGAGGCTCAAAACACAGTTTGTGGGCAAGAACAACCCCTAAATACTTGTAACTCTTCACAATCTCAATATCAGCAGCTTTAATCATAGCAGGTGATGACCTATAAAAAGACTTCCTAAAATCAATTATGACGTTAAATGCCATATTGACTTTAAAATCCTTTTGTTTACTTTTAAAATTCTAAATAACCTGGCACCTAGCTACCTAACCGATCTCCTCAACTTGTAGAACCCCAAGAGACCACTAAGATCGTCTAGCCAACTGCTTTTAATGCAACCAAGGTCTCGATTAAAGACCAGAGGTGACCGTGCCTTTGCTATTGCCGCACCTAGACTCTGGAACAATCTCCCAGGTGATGTCCGCACGTCTGAGTCCATTCAATTGTTTAAATCGCGCCTAAAAACCCACTTGTTTAATTGGGTCTTTGAAGCGATTTAGTTTGGCTTTCATCTGGTGCATTGCACTATGTAAATGCACTGTTTGTACCTTGTTTTACTTGTCATGCTCTGCCCTCAATTTTACCCACATAGCAGTACTACTGTGAAGCACTTTGATGTACTCCAGTCTTTTAAAATGTGCTATAGAAATATATTTTGAATTGATTTGGTGTCTTTTGTTTTTGACACATTTAATGAAAAGGAAGGACTCATCACACCAAGCCACAAAATCTTCTACAACCTGCCCATGGCCTGACTCGTCCCCACAAGAAGACTAACGATCACTGTGTCATCAGCAAACTTCAGGATGTGTCTGTTAGTGAAATTACTGCGACGCTCATTTGTTTACAGAATGAACAGAAGGGGTGAAAGACAGCAACCCTGGGGAGATCCAGTAGAGGAGGAGAGCACATCAGATCAAGTGTCAGGAGTAAAAGGTAAAAGCGATAGCCGTCCAAAGTTCTGCTCGAGATGGAAAGTTTGAATCCACTGGAAGGGCTGAAACTGGTGGGGATGTGGACACCAGTCTTAGCTCATCAGTCTAAGCTGTATATGGCTGCCATGGGACTGGACTCCAAACCCGACAACAGGAAAATTGTGTTGCTGCTCACAGTGGCTGGTCCTCACGCCACTGAAGTCTTCAACACGTTCGAGTTCAAGGAAGTTGGTGACAGAAATAATAGAATAGAATAGGAGGCCAGCAAAGATGATCCAATGTACTCCTGTAAGCCATGTGGTGGCAGACATGAACCCTGACAGTGTCCTGCTTATGGCAAAAGATGCTTAAAATGTAATGGAAAGAATGTGAGACTTTCTTTGTGGGCACAGTGTCTCCTGGAGATGTAAAAACTGAGCACAATAAAGCAGAAGAAAGTGAGAGGCGCTCAGATTATGAAGCATATACTCCCAATACATGAAACTTTAGTGACACTAAGGATTGGTACAGGTGCACAAGCAAACCTAATCAGCATGACAGAGATCAATGCTATGAAACAAAAGCCCAAAACAATTAAGAAGAGTACCTTTAAAAGACTACAATGGGAAGAACATTGAAATCAGTGGTCAATGCAGACTGAAAGTCACAGTAAAATCCAAAGATTATGATGTACTGTTTACTGTTGTACCAGAGGGCCTGGAGTCACTGCTAGGTGGGGTGACATCCAACAGATTAAACCTGGTAGAAAGAGTATACCACATCAACTGTGCAGAAGCAGCAAGTGCACACGCAGGGACAGTTCTCAGAGGATTGGGATGCCTACCATACACATACAGTGTCCAGCTGAAAGATGATGCACAACCGCTAATCCATGCACCACGGAGTCCCAGCTCCACTTAAGGATCATCTTAAAAAAAAAAAAAAAAAAAAAGCTGGACAGGATGTCACAGTTGCAGGTCATCACAAAAGTGGAAGAACCACACTCAATGGTGTGCATGGATAAAAGGAACAAAAACAAAGAACAGTATATACATGGACCCTTGAGATTAAACCTAAGCATAAACAAGAGCACTGCCAGATACCAACGCGTGACGAGATTAAAAGTGAAATGGCCAGAGCCAAATACTTCTTGGAGCTACATGCAGCACGGGGGTTTCTGCAAATAAAGCTGGGTGAGAAAAGTTCAAAATACTGAACTTTTATTTTGTACTTGTAAATCAGATTGAAGTTGAAACTGAAACTGCACAAAGTCTCACATAAAACACTGACCACAAACAGGAATACAGCATAAAAGACAGATATTTCTGGAAAACAACAACCCCGAGAATTCTCATGCAGTCTATCAAATTCCTACTCGCACTGAAACGTTTCACGAGCTTCCGGCTTCTCACCGGTGTGAGTTTTCTTGTGATACATCAAAATACTTTTTTGACTGAAACTTTTCCCACATGTATCACAGGTATATGGTCTCTCACCTGTGTGAGTTTTCTGGTGAATATACAAAGTACTGCTTCGACTGAAACTTTTCCCACATGTATCACAGGTATATGGTCTCTCACCTGTGTGAGTTTTCTGGTGAATATACAAAGTACTGCTTCGACTGAAACTTTTCCCACATGTATCACAGGGATATGGCCTCTCACCTGTGTGGGTTCTAAGGTGACGTTTCCAGGTACTTCTATCACTGAAGCTTTTCCCACATGTATTACAAGCAAACAGCTTTTCACCTGTGTGAGTTCTCCTGTGATTATACAAATAACTGCTGTGACTAAAGCTTTTCCCACAAGTTTCACATGGATATGGCCTCTCACCTGTGTGGGTTCTCATGTGGATAGATAAATTCATTTTCTTATGGAAACTTTTCCCACAAGTTTCACAAGAATAGGGCCTCTCACCTGTGTGGGTTCTCATGTGAGTACGCAAAGTACTGCTTCGACTGAAACTTTTCCCACATGTATTACAGGGATACGGCTTCTCACCTGTGTGGGTTCTAAGGTGGCGTTTCCACGTACTTCTATCACTGAAGCTTTTCCCACATGTATCACAAGGATACGGTTTCACATAAGTGTGGGGTTTCTTTCTTTGGGCCTGATTCTTGACAGATTTTTGGCAAACATCAGACTCTCTACCTGTGGCAGCATTGCAGGGACTCTCTGACACAGTCCAGCTCTCCACATCATCGTGACTTCTGTCTCTCTTCTGTCTCTTCTTTGGCACCAAGGTCACAGTTTCACTTAACCCTGACTCTTCACACTTGCTGCATTCTTCATCTGTGATTTCACTTTGAGGAGAGTCATCAGAGAGGAGCTGCTCCCCGTCTCCTCCTGGTTCACTGTGCTCTCCTTCCTCAGCAGTAGTCACCATAAAGGTATCAGTCTCCTCCTTCAGTCCCAGCTGCTCTCCCTCCTGACTGCTGCACAGTTCCTCCTGTTCCTCTTTAATCTGTGGAGGTTCTGGTTCCTCCTGGTCCACACTGGAGCTCCTCTCCTGGTTCCAGAGCTGCTGCTCAGGGAGAACCTCCTCCTCCTCACAGATATCCTGCAGTGGGATGTCTGGAGAGAAAAATTGTAAAAATATTCATCATGCTATCCATTTTCATAAACACTTCTCTATCACCCAGACAGCATCTCAGCTCCAGGCCCACTGAGTTCACAATAACCTCTACAAAGCATTTGATCCACTTCTCATTCTCGGAACAGTACTGAAACAGCTACTGCTGAAGTCACCAGTGAGCTGGGGCCAACCTTATCACCATTCTTATCAGCAGTGATGCGCCTAACCTCATCTCCCATCCTCTCCTGTTAGAGCAGTGGTTCTTAACCTGGGTTCGATCGAACCCTAGGGGTTCGGCAGAGCCTCCGCCGTGACATGCACGGCTCATTTTGTGCACCAGTAAAAAAAATATCTATGTCTTGAATTTGAAAAAATCATATTTTATTTTTCACTAGAGGCGTTCAGTGAAAGCGCATATGAAACTGGTGGGGTTCGGTACCTCCAACAAGGTTAAGAACCACTGTGTTAGAGTGACTGGCCAGTATTGGAATCATGGACACAGTTCTACAATATTTTACATCCTTCCTATCTGACACAAAACAGCTCGTTCACAGCAGAACTGTCAGTGTTGGGATTCCTCTTATTTACAATCTCTCCCTTTACTCTCACAGATATTCCCCACCATTTTGGAATACAGCTTCATTTTTATGCTGATGAGACAACACTTTACATCATCTAAGTAGCTTGGAGATAAAAGCGTCTGGATTTCTCCAAGTTGCTTGAAGACATTTCACCTCTGAACCAGTTTTCTCCAAGCACAACATCCCAGTGTACTTCAGACCCGGCAACACACTCAGACACAAACTGGTTCACCCGAAAGACAAAACTCCAAAACACAGACTGAACAACGTGGTGTATGCTGTACAGTGCAGTGAGGAATGCCCGGACCTCTACATTGGAGAGACCAAACAGCCACTTCACAAGCACATGGCACAACATAGAAGAGCCACCTCCACAGGACAAGACTCAGCAGTCCACCTGCATCTTAAGGTCAAAGGTCACTCTTTCGAGGATGCCAATGTTCACATTTTGGACAGAGAAGACAGATGGTTTGAAAGAGGAGTGAAAGAAGACAGACAAACACTTTACATCACCTCTCTTTGCCTGAGTCATCACCACCTCGATTACAAATAATGAGTTCAAAATAAACAGCACTAAAAGTTAAGTGATGCTTACTGGTTCAAAGAACACTCTGTCCAAAATACACACTTTGCTGTTTTCTATGTGTAGACTGGATAGATGGCTGTCTTGTCCACACCTCCCAAAGATTTTGGTATCATTTTGGACAATATTCCCTCCTTGACTGCCCAGATCAACAATTCCATTCAGTTTTATTTATATAGCATCAAATCACAACAGTTGTCTCAAGGCGCTTCAGACTGTAGGGTGAAGATAAGAATTTTTAAAAAGAAAAGAAAAAAAAAAAAAAAAAAAAACACCCCCAAAAAAACAACAACCATATGACCCCCTATGAGCAAGCACTTTGGCGACAGTGGGAAGGAAAAACTCCCTTTTAACAGGAAGAAACCTCCGACAGAACCAGGCTCAGGGAGGGGCGGGGCCATCTGCTGTGATTGGTTGGGGTGAGAGAAGGAAAACAGGATAAAGACATGCTGTGGAAGAGAGACAGAGATTAATAACAACTAATAATTAAATGCTAAGATGTGTATAAACACAGAGTGAAAAAGGTGACAGAAGAAGAAACACTCAGTGCATCATGGTGGAACTCCATAATTAACCTCAGTGTGCGAAGAGGACTCTCCATTTACATGAACAAACTGGAGTCCATGTGTTGTTCGCTCATACTTGCACAGTAGCTTTAAGCAGTGCTTACCAATGTTAAAATATCTTGATGCATGTTCAATCATCCAGGTAAGCAAATCCCAAAAAACTGATTCTGTTCATCTGGACGTAGCGTTGTCAATGAGAGTCCAGATATTTGACAACTACTCTTTCAAGGATGTTTGATATGAAAGGAAGGTTGGAGATTGGCCTAGAGATGCTTTTTAAGTAAAGGTTTAACTACAGCCAGCTGGAAGGCCTGTGGTACATAGCCGATTATTAGAGATAGGTTGATCATATTTAAGATTGAAGCATTAATTAATGGCAGGACTTCTTTGAGCAGTTTTGTAGGAATGGGGTCTAAAAGACACGTTGATGGTTTGGAGGAATTAATTATTGAAGTTAACTCAGAAAGATCAATTGGAGAAAAAGAGTCTAACTTAACATCAATGTTACTAAAAGTAGCTGTAGATAATATTACATCTGTGGGATGATTATTGGTCATTTTATCTCAAGTGATTAAAATTTTATTTGTGAAGAAGTTCATGAAGTCATTACTAGTTAACGTTAAAGGGATGGTTGGCTCAGTAGAGCTCTGACTGTTTGTCAGCCTGGCTACAGTGCTGAAGAGAAACCTGGGGTTGTTCTTATTTTCTTCAATCAGTGACGAATAGTAAGATGTTCTGGCTTTGCGGAGGGCTTTCTTATAAAGCAGCAAACTATTTCTCCAGGCTAAATGATGATCCTCTAAATTTGTGACACGCCATTTCCTCTCCAGCTTACGAGTTATCTGCTTTAGGCTACGTGTTTGAGAATTATACCACGGAGTCAGGTACTTCTGATTTGAGGCCTTAGTTTTCACAGGAGCTACAGTATCCAGAGTCGTACGTAGTGAAGAGGTAAAATTATTAACAAGATAATCGACCTCTGTTGTAGGGCTGGGCTATATCATACCGTTCACGGTGATACCGGTGTAATTTTGGGCAACGATAGGAAAATGAAATATCGCGATAGAATATGGGTAAAACGCGCATGCGCACTGCCTTTGTTTACATAAGCACATGGTGGCGACGCAGAATGAGAAGGGCGAAAGCGGATCGTTAAATGAAACGGATGAACCAGAACTGGTTTGTAAAAATGCTGCAACTTCAGTGGTGGAACTGGTTTAGCTTTCGTCCATCAGATACACAACAAAGCACCATTTTTGGTAGCGCATGCTAGCGGGCGTCGTTATTACCGTGTTGTTTGGAAAATACGGCGCACTTAAAATCAATGCTTTGATTTTTCTGAAAATCAACAGTGTCCCTTATAATCCCGTGTGCCTTATGTATGAATTCTGGTTGTGTTTACTGACCTCGAAACGATTTTATGTACACGGCGCTCGAAAATCTGTCAAATGTTTTAGTACAACTTTGCTAAACTACGAAGCCGCACCGCTTGATGGATTGTCGGAGCATTACGGCCATCGTAGGCAGGAGGCTCGCGGAGTGATACGTACTGTGCTTCAACATAATATTACCGTATTGTGTATGTAGAACCTCTTTTTAAGTTTTGTGGATATTATACATGGTTATGCTGAGGATATGTCGGCCAGTTTCCACTGGAAATGCCTTTTGGTTAAACTGTCCGCAAGGAATTTGCACTGTTACATTGTCATATAACTTTAATGCACATAAACAGCTGCTTGTTTAAGTGAAAATACATTGATGGGGTTTTTTGCACTAATAAAGTTGTGCAGTTGTAAAGTATTTTGTCTCACATCAATTATATCGTCAGTTATATCGTTATCGCAAATTTTCAAATGTATATCGTGATAAATATTTTTGGTCATATCGCCCTGCTCTACTCTGTTGGAGCAGAGCATTGAAGATGATAACAGTGGGTGGATTATACTCTTAAACTTAGTTACAGCACTTTCAGAAAGACATCTACTGTGATAAAGTTATGCTGCAATAAGCCATCAGTTACCATGGTGATGTACCCAGTAAGAAGTGTGAGAGGAAAACCCCAATCCTGCCTCGTAGCAGGGTCCTCAGGTGAGTTTAAAGCTGAATGTTTGTTTAAACAGAGACACATTAACCTTCTGTCCTCCAGAAACATCCCTGCAGCCTCAAAGTAAACGTACCACAGAGCTGTGATCAGGAGCCTCCATGAGTCCCAGTCATGTGTGAGTTCATTCATCCCTCAGAGTGACACTCACCTGTCCTGTGCAGCTGTATTTGGGGTTTCCAGGTGATATCCAGCAGTCTGCGCTGACGCTCCATCTCTTCCTCGTACTGCAGAGGATCATTATGAACTTCAGTCTCCTTCTTCAGTCCCAGCTGCTCTCCTTCCTGACTGCTGCACAGTTCCTCCTGTTCCTCTTTAATCTGTGGAGGTTCTGGTTCCTCCTGGTCCACACTGGAGCTCCTCTCCTGGTTCCAGAGCTGCTGCTCAGGGAGAACCTCCTCCTCCTCCTCCCAGACCTGCTGCTGTGGGACGTCTGGAGGGACAGAAGAAAGAAGTCACAACCACAGAAACATTAACAGGACTTTACAGCATGACTGCGTCGCTCATGTATGTGAGAGTTCAGCCATCCAATCAGCTGTAAGTCACTGATGTCAGATCTGCATTTATTCAGATAAAGACAAACATCTGGAAGGTAAAGCCACCTCAGCACAGCAGCAGTTCATAATTTCAATATTAGGTTTGATTGTGCCGAGGCTGCACATTAAACTCTGTGTCACTTCTTTCAGTCACGTCCGTGACTCTGAACAACAACATGCTGGACTTTGTTTTTCTCACACGAGTGTAAACGTGACCACAGGAACCGTGCACATGTACGACTTTAGCTTTTATGACAATCATCACAAAGGGCCCGGGCGCCCACTCTGACGTCACTGATGGAGAAATAAAAAAGACTTATTGTTATGACATTAACACTGAACTCTTTACAGCTCTGCAGAAGAAGAAAGGAAATCAAGGAAAAACCTTTTCAGGCTAGATTACTGAGTTTAGGAGGTGCACCTGAACGCACCATCAAACACACGTTTCACCGCCAAACAAAAAGTTTTTCAAACGAGTCACAGGATTGAGTGATGGATCCAGGTCAGAGAAAAGGCTCAAATCCAGGCTGATTTCACCGCCTGCTGTTTGAATGGAGCACAGTGCAGTCCTGTCCTCTGTTTGCGCTTTGTTAGCTCACATCTCCAACAAGTCCTCACAATCAGAAATGTCCCGCAGAGCTGTGATTAGGATCCTCCCTCAGAGGGACACTCACCTGTCCTGTGCAGCTTGATTTGGGGTTTCCAGGTGATATCCAGCAGTCTGCGCTGACGGTCGATCTCTTCCTCGTACTGGACGATCGTTTTTTCAAACTCCAAGAATATTTGTTCAGCAGCAGCAGTTAGTCGCTCGTTGATAAACTCTCTCAGATACTGAACTGAAGGCATCGTTACTGCCACAGCTCACACACTCGGCTCACACACACTCGGCTCACACACACTCGGCTCACACACACTCGGCTCTCACACACTCGGCTCACACACACTCGACTCTCACACACTCGGCTCACACACACTCGGCTCTCACACACTCGGCTCACACACACTCGACTCTCACACACTCGACTCTCACACACTCGACTCTCACACACTCGGCTCACACACACTCGACTCTCACACACTCGACTCTCACACACTCAGCTCACACACTCGGCTCACACACTCGGCTCACACACACTCGGCTCACACACACTCGGCTCACACACACTCGGCTCACACACACTCGACTCTCACACACTCGGCTCACACACTCGGCTCACACACACTCGGCTCACACACACTCGGCTCACACACTCGGCTCACACACACAGCACAAAGCGAGCCTCCAAATGTCAACGCTAGAACAACCAAACTGCCGCCTTTTAAAAATCTTTACTTCCGCCGGATGTCCCGCTCTGAAGTTCCGGCAGGAGGAGGATGTTAAATTCTTTGTTCCGCTTGGAATAAACGTCCTTTCTTTCTAAAAACCTATTTAAATGTACAAAACAGAGTCATAAATACATAAACAGTGTGTTATAAATAATAAAGGAGAGAAAATGGAAAGAATATAGAATAATAGGAAGAATAATAACAATATAGAATAATAACACACGGCTTTATAATATTTTATTGTTTGATGTAGGTCTAAAATAAATGAGGAATTACACATACTGTTCATTAACTGTGTTTCATTGGTGCAAATCAAATCAAACTTCAGTATCTTTGACGTATTATTGCTGTGTGATTTTTATTACTATTAATGAAGGCTACTCGCTAGCTAACATTGTTAGCTGGCGTTAGCTGAGGTTAGTTTACAGACTACAGACTGTTAGACTATTTCTCAGTACTCGCGTTCTCACTAGTCTGGACTTCATAAGTTCACACGGGAGTCCGGACGTCCCGAGAACGCAGCGCGATCATTCCATGGCAGTGTACTTGGTGACATCACAGCTCCCCTCTTAATTTAACTGTGATTAATATTTGTGATTAAATGACACATGACATAAAAAATACCATGATGTCGTAGATTTCTTTAAGAAAAAAAGATTAAAAAGTATCTGCAGCACTTTGTAAAATTCACTTTTACATATCATCTGTTTCTGTTTGTCTAATAAGCTTCATACAGGTAAGCACAATCACTACATGACAGAAACACAAGCTTCATCTCTCTTAATAAACATAGCAAACATGTATGCCTGAATAAAAACAAGTGAGATGTTAGAACACTTTTATTTTTATTTTAGTAAACACTCAAAACTTACAATAGACAGCTGCTGGGGTTTGGAGGAGAATTGAACAAATATTTAAAATATAATCTGATCCTTTTTGGAGCCTTCAGGATCTCCACGCATTGCCATGCTGTTTTTAGACTTGATGGATAGCATTAACAACATGCTAGCTGCAAATATATCATCTATCTATAATAATCATCAATAATCAGCTCCACATGATTATTAACAGATAAGAAGAAAACATATTGCTGATACAGAAACAGTTTTCTATACGAGATCGCTGCAAAAGCACAGCCTTACCTAATGTCCACCCTACTGTTACTCATTTATATTAAGGTTTAAACTTCTAGTTTGTATTGGTATGGCGAGTAACCTTCAGTAACAGTAATAAATCACACAGCAATAGTACATTCATGTAGTTGTAAAAAGCATGATAACATATTAAGTAATTCAAAGTATTCATAATACGTTACTCTCATTGAGAAACTTAATAATTTGTTACAAACTACATTTGGGGCATGTAATCTGTAGTGGAATACATTTTCAACGTAACCTTCCCAACACTGAAAGTAACTTGCAATCAGACGAGTAGTTTTGCTTTAATTGTGGAGAAGGTGGCCAAGTATTTAGTGCCTCAAACATACAATCTTATTTCCAGTTCATTTCCAGCAATGTTTCAAAGAAGGCAATCTAAAGGAAAGAGGCGTTTCCCAGCTCCTGGTACTGTCATACATGCAGTTAGCAACCTTGAATTACATTTTTGTCTTCTGCCTGATTCCACGACAAAAACCGCAAAGACTGAAATACGGCTTCTTAGAGGGCGAATACTCAGCATAGCTGAAAGCGCTGATCATGAAGAGGTACTTTCTCACTTTTAGATGCCTTTATCTCGTTAAGAAAAACTCATTCTTAACTTCAAAATGTTACAATTTGATACGGCAAATTAATCGTGAGGACATTTTTGATTTCTTTTAATCCTAACCCAGATTACTGTAGCTCTGCATGAGGAGCATCCTAAAATGAAGGCCCTAACTGGTGGATGGGTCTTGTATAAAGCAGCAGGTAAAGTCATTCTAACTTGTGTCTGACTTCATAGAAGATGTGTACTTAGAGCCAAAAGCTTCCAGAGAAGTTGAAGCCTTTGTGTCTAACTACAACATTTTGACTAGAACTTATGGAACACTGATGTGGTTTTTATTTGTTCCGCTCTCATAAACTTGAAAAGCAACAACAGCATAAGATGCACATCAACACATTTCCATTGTTTACAGGTGTAACAGCACCAGTACAGCACCACTTAATAAAAAAAACCACTCGCCTCCTGACTCCTTTTATAAAATACTTTGACTTCCTGCTTGGATGTTTGCAGATAAGATTTTTAACCGTTGGACTGGGTGAAAACACAATCAAATGCTTTGTAGAGGTTATTGTGAACTCAGTGGGCCTGGAGCTGAGATGCTGTCTGGGTGATAGAGAAGTGTTTATGAAAATGGATAGCATGATGAATATATTTACCATTTTCATGTATCTGATTTGTCTCTCCAGATGTGCCACAGCAGGATATCTGTGAGGAGGAGGAGGTTCTCCCTGAGCAGCAGCTCTGGAACCAGGAGAGGAGCTCCAGTGTGGACCAGGAGGAACCAGAACCTCCACAGATTAAAGATGAACAGGAGGAACTGTGCAGCAGTCAGGAGGGAGAGCAGCTGGGACTGAAGGAGGAGACTGATACCTTTATGGTGAGTGCTGCTGAGGAAGGAGAGCACAGTGAACCAGGAGGAGACGGGGAGCAGCTCCTCTCTGATGACTCTCCTCGAAGTGAAAGCACAGATGAAGAATGCAGCAAGTGTGAAGAGTCAGGGTTAAGTGAAACTGTGACCTCGGTGCCAAAGAAGAGACAGAAGAGAGACAGAAGTCACGATGATGTGGAGAGCTGGACTGTGTCAGAGAGTCCCTGCAATGCTGCCACAGGTAGAGAGTCTGATGTTTGCCAAAAATCTGTCAAGAATCAGGCCCAAAGAAAGAAACTTGTTTCAATCCTGCAAAACATGTGGGAAAAGCTTCAGGTTGAAAAAAAACACCACTTGAGAACTCTCACCTGTGAGACGCCATATCCTTGTGAAACACATGGGAAAAGTTTCAGTCGAAAAGTGTTTTGGTATACCACAGAAAAGTCTGTAACCAGAGGTTTGTTGAACATGAAAGGTTTCAGCGCAAGAAGGAATTTGATGGACCACATGAGAACTCTCACAGGTGAGAGGCTGTAGTTGTACTGTTGTAATCGCACTCTTAGAGAAGGCAGACACTGAGCT
Organism: Oreochromis grahami; assembly: GCA_029532605.1. Classification (NCBI taxonomy): domain Eukaryota; kingdom Metazoa; phylum Chordata; class Actinopteri; order Cichliformes; family Cichlidae; genus Oreochromis; species Oreochromis grahami. The sequence continues at coordinate 1,768 of JAQSNX010003410.1, read as the reverse complement.
GTTCCCAAGCCAGTTAACACATAGAGTCTCTCCATTATGTCCAGTTGCCTGAGGACCACAGCGAGTGCAGGAGGTCTGAGAGCTGCTGAGGGGTGTCTGCTACAGAGTCAGTGAGTGATGGCTGAACATGTTCATTAGGTGAAAACCGCTTGACGTGAGCACAGAATGCAAATGTGGACACCCAGGCTGGGAACTTCAGGGAAAGGTGAGACGAGGCAGCCATCTATGAGCAGATCTCCAGTCCGCTGAGTAAAACACGCATCCGTGTTGCAGAGCAACAGCGTAAAACATGTAACGCTTGAACTTCAGGTGCGTGGGTCAAGACAGGGCGCTGTCATCCTGAAGGCATATGGAAGAAATATAGTATCATCAGAATCCAACTATTTTTAGACATTGAATTTATAACACTGAATTTTTATCCTCCAAATTTCCCTGCAAAAATATTCACCTGCAAAAATTCACCTGCAAAAATTCAACTGCAAAAGTGATGAACTTAAATGACCCAAGCCAGAGCAATCAGCACTAGATGGAGTCGAGCGGCCCTCAGCCAATTAAATTACGCTGTTTGATCACATGACATCGTTAGCCAGCAGTGTGTCTCCTAGAAGATAGCTGTTTAGATGTGAGGGATTACGGCTGTATCCCAATTCAGGGTCTGCAGCCTTAAAGTACGCAGCCTCAACGATCTTCAAGGGCCGCGTACTCAAAGACCGCTAAGGCCGGAAGTGCGAGGCTCGTGAAATGGGACGGTCTAGCCTCCGTCGCGCTTCCCAGGTTGCCTAGCAACCATAACACCAACCGCTGGAAACGTTTCATACAGCTTTGTTTGACAGAAATGAAGGAGAACATTTTGTTCGTGTGTTTGTTTCTACACCAGCTTTGTGTGATTTGATAAGTATCTGAGGCTGAGACCACAGGACTGTAAAACATGATTGTTGGACTTCATTTCTGTACTGAACAGTCATTTAAGATTAGCTAGTAAATAACAATTAGCCAATGTTGTTCATGAGACTAAAGTCAGTGTAAATATGATATGGCCAATATTATAGTTATTATATTAATCATTATTAGTTATTACAGCAGTGAGTTTGAACTCTCAAATCAAATCACTTATTGTCACATCACATGTGCAGGTACAGCACATGTGAGTGAACTCTGTGTCAAATACTGAGCTTCAGTAAAGATTCAAGTTCCAGTTATTTATGGTAAATGGACTGATTCTTATATAGCGCTTTTCTACTCTCCCGGAGTACTCAAAGCGCTCTATACAACATATCGCATTCACCCAATCACACCCATTCATACAAGCACTTTATCTGTACTTAGTGCTTTTCTAACTACATTCACACACATTCATACTCCGATGGATGCATCGGAGAGCAACTTGGGGTTAGTATCTTGCCCAAGGATACTTGACATGCAGACTGGAGGAGCCAAGGATCGAACCACCAACCTTCCGATTAATAGGTGACCTGCTCTACCTCCTGAGCTACAGCCACCCTATAAACTTATAAAGCCACCCTTTAAGTCCTATCACCTTAAATCTTCACTCAAAGACAAATATCTTTGACAGTGCATATATAGGTGTATTATATGTAAGAGACAAATATTGTTCCTTCAGTATGTTGGCATTACTAAATTTGGCTCAATGCTTACATATATGTGTAAAAAGAAAATGTACGAGCTGTGATAACTGTTTCTGATAGGATGAAGATCAGACTGATATATGAAATATTCCTTTATTGGGTGAGAAAATCAGACCATGTCA
>JAQSNX010003409.1:0-65197 GCA_029532605.1 Oreochromis grahami | reverse complement strand
ATGATGTGCCGACACAAACTTTAGGCATTTCAGCTACGAGCACCGTGGCCCCGAGGGCAGAGAGGACGAGACGGGCTTGATGCTTACCTATGTCGCCCAGTTTATTTAGAGCCATGTCCTCTGCATCAGTAGTGGTTTTTGATACGGGTGACATGGGCGGTTGCCCGGGGCGGGATCGTGATGGGGGCCGGCATCACGGGCATCGGCAAAAAAAAAAAGAAAAGAAGAAATTGCTGGTACTCATGCTGCCCCGACATCAGCCAGCGCATATTGGGAATGGCAAAGGCACCGATCGGTTTTCTACCGCCCATTTGCTGAGAGCAAGGGCGCCCTCCGTTTGCGAGGTGCGCCAGAGGGAGTGTTCGCCCAGGGCGCCAAACAGGCTAGGACGGCCACTGCTCTGCATTAAGCGTGTGCTCTGCCATTCTTCTTCCTGCTGCTGGAGTCTGTGCTGTACTGCCAGTCAAGGGCGTAGATTTGGCATGTACGGAAGGGACATGTCCCCACCAATATACAGCAATTATTGAATTGTCCCCACCAATAATTTGATCTCTTCGAGTAAAGAAAAACAAATCAGATAGAAAGAAAAAAATGATCTGTCAACATCTCTTTCACCCAGCGGTGCAGAAAGAGTTAAACAACTTCTCTACTGGAGACCTACCTCATGTGACAAATATGGACAATGTGATTGGCTGTGCCTTTCAAGGAGCTCTGTTTAGTTTTAGCAGCGGCAAGCCTCCGCTGTGAGGACCTGCAAGGAGGAGAGGAGGATGGCAGCAAAAAAGGAAGAACCTGAATATAAGAAAGTATTTTTCAAAGAAACCTGTAGTGATGGGCCTCATGAAGCATTTCAGCACATTCCCCAAACTGCATCGACACTATGTCGACACAGTGTTGCTGTTTTGCTCCATACTGACACCTGCTGGACCTTAAATATCATTGCAGGGAACTTACTTGAGACTCACAACAGACACTGATTCAATGACCTAGTCATACTTGTACACTGTAAGGTATTTTACTTTCCATGGAATCATTTTATATCTTTTACATTTCAAATATTGTAGACATTATAAAATATATTGTGAATGACACTAAGTGAAAATTAAAATGAAAGTATTGTGAATGTAATATTACCCATTTGACTCAGAGTTTATTATAAAATTCTATTCAGAAAAATAAGTTTATCCAATGTTTTTGCATTTAGTCTATTGCATTTTTTTTGACACCATTTCCCCAGCTTTGGAAAACTCACAGGCACAGATGAAGCTGAGGTACACAAACTGTAAAGCCAGGTGGAAAAGGTTCAGATAAGATGTCTTCCTATTCCCCCAGTACGTTAAAGGATCCTCTGATCTTGGAATGTTTCTCTCCGACACTCTCCACAATACTAAGGGGTTGGCAGTCCCTTATAATAAAATTCAGGACTGCCTGGCCCAGAACAGTCTTCCTAGATGCTTGATTTCAAAATAATAAAACACATATTAATTAAAAAAAAAATGATGATAAAGCTGTTCAGTGTCAATATAGGCCGACCTCTGTTCATTCTCGGTGTGTTTGTCTCCTCATTTTCATGTTTGGCTCTGTAATGCCTAAACATTGAGGAGGTGCTTTTGTTTGTGTAAGAAAGCGCCACAGAACAGATGCAACATTTAACCTGCATAAAATGAAATAAATAATTTACACTGCAAGTCACATTGTTGTTTTTCCTGTTCTGATAGATTACACTGAAACAAAGACAGACAAACTATTACCTTATTTGCAGTTAAAAGATCAAAATGATCCCACACAGCAGAAACATTTCTTTTTCTTTCGGGCTCCATTTTGTTATGGAGAGATGTGTACATATTTTTTTTAAAATCTTTAGCGACAGTAATTTTGTGTTTTTTTGGTGGTGACTCATTCCGTTGACAGATGCGGATGCGGTACCTTTTAAACACAGCTTGGCGCGTTGGCAATGAGCGATACAGCAGCTGTATCGATCACGTGACTTTTTCTTAAAGCGACGCACGCACCGATACAGGCTTCGCTAGGTGAGCATGATACATGCGTCGGTGCGTCAGTGTTGCTGGACCCATCACTAGAAACCTGTAAGTCACTTAAAGTCAAGTTCACTCATAAAATGTGTCCGTCATAATAACGTTACAGGCTATGCTAGGCTTTGGCCCACATCAGTCTAAAATTGTATGTAACCATGAATAATGTGTTTTGGAAACTAACTGCACAGCAGGCAGCTCTATTAGTTATCTCAGTCTCCCAGAGCAGCATTTCTAATTTTGATTGAAACTGTCAGAGAAAACTGCAGCCTCGAGCAAGCCAGGATGTTAGTTTACAGAGGCTGTTAAAATTATATGTCTAACGTTAAAATGTTGGTGACACAATAATTTCATCCTAGTGGTACTGATATTTTCATAGGGTTAATTTTTGAGACAAAATATCATGAGGTAGTCATGATTTTGCAAATATTCCACCTTGGAGTGCAGTTTGCACAAATTGTTTTAAAAATCACCCTGCAAACATTACTGATGAGTCAAGATCTGCACACATTGACAGAAGCACTGAAGCAGCTACACATTTTATTCTTATTGTCATGTATGTCCTATTTGTCAGGTGACAGAAGAACCAACACAAAGCTCAGAGAGTAATGGTGATACAAGATCACAGGTGAAATTGGATGATGACTTGATGGTTCATGACTGTATTTGAAGCACATGTGTGACTGCATGTATTTGGAATGTCTCACTGTTATTTATCAGGTGACAGAGGCAGCTCTGCCATGTTGTAGCTCGGACAGAGGTGAAGAGATGATGTGTCACATCATAACCTGACAATCTGATGCCTCTCTGCTGCCATTTAGAAAGGAAAAAGTGTGCCCAAATCACTGGCACTGACAATTCCTCATCTAAAATAAATGAAAACAAGCTACTTCATTCATACACTAGATGGCAGTATTGCCCTTGAGCACAATACCTACATTTTACTAGGACTTTGCATCTGCTTCTATGTGTTTTACTGAATTCCAGGTAATTGCTATTGATTTATTGTGAGAATCACCAATCTGGCAATCCTGCTCACATGTGTTGGAGCATATTAGGTAATTTATTCTAACACTAATATGTAAGCCTCAAACAATGAGACTGATTGCTTTGTAGAAAGAAAAAAGAATGTGTTTGATGGATTTGTATCTTTAACTTTTAAAACAAATTATCCCCTTCTCTCAATAATTGCCATCTATTTGTCCAGGCCATTTGTCTGCACCACTGATTGGATTTTCACCCACACAGAAGCAGACAGCTTCTGCTTCCGTGCAGACAGAAATGCTCAGCAACGCATGAATTTCCAGAGTCTATCAGGAAAATATTTCCGTTGGATAAGAAGGTCCTTGGTTCTATCACATCTTTTTCACATGTCAGCACCTCCTACACTCTCATTTGATCTTTTTAAGGTTTGATATGATGTTGCATCAGTGTGTAAGTCCACTCAGGATGGCATGTCTGCCAACAATATCATACATACCTTAAAGATGCATCCCACCATGGAATGGCAGGACTCGATTTCATGGCTGATGTGAGTCTGAGGAACAATTCTATGATCATAGCTCTGTGTATAGGTGGGTTACAAGAGCCATCAAAGATGTGATGGAAATTGCAAAACCATTACAGCAGATGGACTAGGTGACTTAAAGTCGTGCCTAAGGGACATGAGCTGTGTAGCAGAAGAGGTGCAAGAATAACAAGTTTCCTTTCTTTATATCATTTTTCGCTCTTTTGTTCTGTCAGCTTTAATGTTGCTGAATGCCTTTGCAATGCTGCTCTCTTTTAAATGACAGACTTTATTCTGAGACAGACAATCAGAGATCAAGATGCATTTAGAGCTACACAGGAATAATAAGACATGATTCAAAGCCCATAAAAAAGCTTAGCGATAAGTAGGCGTAAATTACTCTATAAGATTTCATATCATCTTATTGTTTCATTTTCACACCTTTTCTGACAGTTGCACTCGAGATGCATGTAAACCATGAGTTTGTCTAACGCCTTCTATCCTTTGAGCAACTACTTCATTTTGACACATCAATAAGGTTTAGGTTTAGGTATTTAGGCATTATGTGTTGGATGTTCCCTGTGATGCCAGCAATATAATCTTTTATCTTTAAGTAGATCTGTTAAACATTAGGGTGTGTCTGGTCAGACCAGACACACCCTAATAAATCCTGTACATGGAGTTTTGTCATTTCTTGTACAGGTTTTGAGCACAACTCATATATATATATATCTCAATGCTCAAGTTCCTTGAGAGTTTCTCAAAAGATGTTTGTGGTGTGCAAATACATATCAAATAAGTTAGTATTAGTCGGGCACTCTCAGCCAATGAGCCGTGGAGCTATGACAAGTCGCCCTCTCTAATGTAGGCAACAGAAAATATGTATGTATGTATGTATTATATATATATGTATGTATTTTCTGTTGCCTACATTAGAGAGGGCGACTTGTCCTAGCTCCACGGCTCATTGGCTGAGAGTGCCCGACTAATACTAACTTATTTGATATGTATTTGCACACCACAAACATCTTTTGAGAAACTCTCAAGGAACTTGAGCATTGATAGCTTCTAAAAATAAAGTGACCATTCTTTGTGTTCATGTGGACCAATCACTCTGATTACCATTATTTTCTCCTGACAAGGTAAATTAGCCTTTTTACTCACATAGTTGCAAAATTCACATTAAAACAGCAGAAAAGTGGACATGGCAGAATAAACAGATACAGCATAACCTATAACAATGATAATACACAACAATGGAAAAAAATGTGTACTTGTGCTATCAATCTGTCAATCCTTTCTGTGTCCGGGCCGGGTGAGGTTTCCCGTGTTGAGTCAAATTAACACTTCTGTCTGTATCGTATTCTTTTGCTGATCTTCTCGCAGGTCATTTGGGTGTTTTTTCAGCATTTGTTTGTGCATTTTCCTCCTTATTACCTGTTTGATTTGGTTCAACAACATGGCAGCGACAGTGATTCTTGAGCTCTAATAGGTGAGATTACAGCACTAATAATAACAGCCTTGGGAACAAATCAGGATCAATCATGAAAACATATCGATCTCTCTCTGTGAGCATGTGCGTATGAGCTGGCAGGTCTTAGCATCCCTTTGAGGTCCTCCTTTAGCCGTGTGTTCTCACCAGGTCCCGGTGGATCTCTGACTGGTACACCCTCATTCCATTGGCTCATCTCCCTCCTGTGCACTTAAGTAGCAGCTCATTCACTCCTCTCTGCTTGCCAGATCATATAGCCGGCCTCCTCTCTGGAAAACCAAAACACCCACCTGTCCACTCTCCATCACTCCATGCCAAATTAGATATTAATTTGTTCTTCTGGGAGGAAACTTATTCAGATATATGCTATAACAATATAAAATTTAGAACTAACCGAGAATCCTATATTAATACTGATTTTTCAGTACATATCACTGTGAGTGCACCCTCAACAAACTTGAATAATACATATCACACACGAGCCAGGCGAACAGATCATCGTGCATGAAATGAAAGAAAATTAATTTGTATGGAACAATTTTTTTGCAATGCTAGTAATATTTGCAGGTGAATACTGCATTCAAAATCAAACACAAGTTTTAACATCAAAATATCCCAAAGGTACCTTTAGTGAAAGCAATCATTATGCAGAACAGCCCATTTCAGAGCTGCACACATTATGTTGTGTTTATAATTTTTGTAAATGTATTTGGGCAAGATGTCCCTGAAGGCAACACACAAAACATTAGCATGCACTGCAGCTGAATATAAGCTACCATAATGTAAATAGGCTTTGTGTTTGTCTTAGTTAGTTTTGCTTTTTACCTCCCTTGTCTGTGTGGGGCGTACTTTGCAGCATTTAAGCGTGACTGTGGCAGGGCCTTTAAAGGAAAGACATTTCTCTCTCTCCTCTGCTTTTTTTTGGCTTTTTATTTTGCTGTGTCACTGGGCTGCCATGTTAAGGCACATAGGTAAATGCACAAATCTGGATACACAGGACAGTTCAGCTCTAGTTATTAGCCATATGTGTCTTTGGAGTGCACAGCTGCAGTCAGTCGTGCCTCATATATGGATTCTGGATGATGAATTACTGATCAGCATTCAACAAAATGACCCTCAGACCACAAGGAAATGTCCTGCTGTTCTCAAAAAGCTCCACTGTCCTGTATGCTACATGGTACAATGACGCGAATGCCATATTAGCCTAAAAATTGTACTTTTCTTCAAAAAGGACAATTGTGTCAGAACATGTGTGCTTCATCATTTACATTAATGTTGTGACATGATTTTCCAGTAGAAATTTACTTTATAACATAAGCAGTAGGAGGAGAATACTTTCTTAAGCTGCCAAACAGATAACTTTAGCACAACCTTGGCAGGCTTTCTTTGCTAGATTATTACAATAGTTGACTTATGCAAGACTGAACCACTCCAAAGGGAAAAATTCCAGGTATGCAAGATAAAAGTAGATAATGGAAATGCAATTGAACTTTTAGATAAAAAAAAATATAGAAGCTTATGTAATGTTCTAACCGGACAAACCTTGAAACTGATTGAGATCTGTGTGTGGCCTTCTGTCTGCCTCTCTGCCTCTCATGACTTGTCACAGAAAAATATGTTCATTCTAAAGTCTGAAGACTTTATCAGTTTCCATGGTAATGCCTAAAAAAGTGTTATTTGTGTCCTTGAAAACTCCGAACCATCTAAGCAAATTGCAAATGTGAAGTGAAAATAGAGCTTAATGGTGAACAGGTGTGCTGATTAATCAGAGTATCTGCGTATGAACCAGTTTGTCTTACATCTTGGTGGACTGGGAGCTTTTTGGCCTTAGGCTTATGCTCCATTCAGGTTTCGTGTTGGGTAAGGATACATCTTAGTAATATAATATCATTATTATAGTATTTTGCTAAAATTGCTGGAGGTCCTCTAACTCACCTTTTTCCAAATTAAAGGCGGTTGAAAGGTTTCAGTCCAAAGTGGAGAAGACTTAATTGCAGGTCACAAAAAGCTTTTAAAAGCACAACAAGCAAAACTTTAAACAGTGAGTTAATACAAGAAAGCAATTGGCAATAAACAAAACTAAGGCTACGTTCACACTGCAGGTCTTAATGCTCAATTCCGATTTTTTGATCAAATCCGATTTTTTTGTCTGCTTGTTCAGACTACAAATAAAATGCGACAGCAAACGCGCTCTAGTGTGAACCCTCAAAGTAGCCCGCATGCACAAAAGAAGACGTCACACACAACTCGCTCTGTTTAGACCCAGAGCAAACAGTATTGTTTGACTGATGGCCCTTAATATAAAGACTTGTTTCGGACTTTACGTTTCCCAAATTTTGCTTTAAGTTATAAAGTTATTTTGTTATTTACATACGGCCTAATAATGATCCTTATTGCTGTTTTAGAGAGGAGCGGTGCTTCAAAGGATAGTTGCAGATTTCTGTCAGAATCTGCAGATTATACAGTACAAATAAAATGTTCACGTTTCTCCAACGTTGTCTTCCCAACAGTTTCACTGACATCTACACTGGATGGCCAGGAAGCGTTCACGATGTCTTCTCGGGCACTTCTCCGGCGCTGATAATTACCGTCTGTCTTGTGTCAGTGACGTGAAAGACGGATTTAATGCGACATGACCATTCAAACAGCAGCCGCTTTCTAAAACATCAGATATGTATCGGATTCAGTACCACATACGAAAATGACCCAGATCGGATTTGAAAATATCAGATTTGTGCTGTTCACACTGTCATACCATGATCGGATATGGGTCGCATAGGGTCAAAAAAGTCGGATTTGATGTGCTTTCGCCTGCAGTGTGAACGTAGCCTAAGAGGTAGAGGATAAAAACAGTCATGAAAAAGCACAGACTAGAGGTATCATAGGTCTGGATTACAGTTTATTTAGCTCACATGGTATTAAAAAAACAGTTAAACGATAAAACAACCCCTCTCGAAAAAATAAATAATCTAAGAACAGATGCACTGTCTTTATCAGTGCATGCATACCCTCAAAGGTTATTTCCAAAGCTCCAATTTACAACAGTCATCTCAACGCACTTTATACTTAAAAGTATATTAAAGACAGACCACTAAAATTCACACAATTTCTTAAGATATGGTGCTTCAACCTGATAGGAAGGCAACGATAACTCAAATAACTATATACTATAACTAAAGTATGCAGAAGAGCATCTCTGAATGGACAACACGTCGAACCAGCAGAAGGTCACACTGGAAGCCAGTCCTGTCCAGGTGTGGACTGGCCACCCCCCAGTAATAGCTGTCCCCCAGTGCCCTGCCCGACAAGACTCATATGTTGGTTATAATTTTAATAAAAATTAGCACAAAAGAGAGAAAGACACCTTACAATAACTCGAAACATTAACTTGTTACTTATTCCTGCATATACAATTTTTGTCATTGGTATTGTGTCACTTTATATGTCCCCCATGATTAGCCATCATCACCCCCTCCCCTACGCTGGACCCCTGTACTGTTCTATTTTGGTGTACCAACCCAATATTTTTGGTGGCCCCCATATGATAAAATTCTGGAGGTGCCCCTGCTCCGAAAATTGAGGCTGCAACTTACACAAACTTACCAAAATTGGAAAAAAAAGGAAGACTGGAAAAACATTGCCTGGTTTGATGAGTCTCAGTTTCTGAGAATTTGGCTTAAATAGTAATTCAGTCAGAATTTGGTGTAAACGACATGAAAGCATGACTATAGGTGTTATCTAAAAGGAAAGCCTAGTCATGAAAGTAGAGAAGAGTCTGGGGTGAAATTTGTTGGCATATTGGGGTCTTCATGTGTGGAATGTGCATGCTTGTGTTCTCGCTCAGCTTACTCCCACAGTCAAAGGAAATTGTTCACAGGGGGTCATCAGATTATTTGTGGTTTTCTCTCCATTACTTTAGAGTGTCACACTGAAGGGATGGCTGTCATCATTTGGCCCTATATAAATAAAACTGAACTGAACTGAATTATTAAGGTTTGCTTTAGTTTAGGGTGGGTCTGTAGGATAATGCAGGGAAGTGAAATTAGCTCTAAAAACTATGTTTGTGAGAATTTAAATAGGAATAAGTAGAACAGACCAGCTCTGAAAAGCTTAGGCGCACATATGTCTCAGGTTTCTGGGATATGTGTGAATGTGTTTGAGATATAACAGCTGTGTAAATCACCTCTGAGCATAACACACTCTTTTTTTATGAAGTGGTGGATGTTAAATAGTCAGTACGTGACATTTTACCTTTGTGTGTGTACGTGTGTGTCTGTGTGCGCATGTGTGTGTGTGCGCAGGCACATTTGAAATGGCATGTTGTTTGCTGTTTTTGTCACCCGGCTGTACTGAGAAGAGGATTTTCTCACATTTTTCATTCACCACCTTTGTAACTTCAATCGAAAAACAGGTGCACATACGAAGTGAAAACTTTGCAGATGAATTTGAAATTCAATTCTAATATTTGCTTTGACAACAGAAATCATATTTGCACATGTGTGGAACATTGTGATTAAGCAATGGAAAAATGAACTGTGAACTTTGGGAGGAGGAGATAAAACAGACTGATCAAAGGTTTAGAGAAAGAGAAAGTTGAGAGAAGCTAAAACAGGAATCCCTTCTATCTGGTGACACCTTTTTCACATACAGCAAGGAAAAGACAAACCTATGTCTAATACAGTGGCTTGCAAAAGTATTCGGCCCCCTTGAACTTTTCCACATTTTGTCACATTACAGCCACAAACATGAATAAGTTTTATTGGAATTCCACATGAAAGACCAATACAAAGTGGTGTACACTTGAGAAGTGGAACAAAAATCATACATGATTCCAAACATTTTTTACAAATAAATAACTGAAAAGTGGGGTGTGCGTAATTATTCAGCCCCCTGAGTCAATACTTTGTAGAACCACCTTTTGCTGCAGTTACAGCTGCCAGTCTTTTAGGGTATGTCTCTACCAGCTTTGCACATCTACAGACTGAAATCCTTGCCCATTCTTCTTTGCAAAACAGCTCCAGCTCAGTCAGATTAGATGGACAGCGTTTGTGAACAGCAGTTTTCAGATCATGGCACAGATTCTGGATTGGATTTAGATCTGGACTTTGACTGGGCCATTCTAACACATGGATATGTTTTGTTTTAAACCATTCCATTGTTGCCCTGGCTTTATGTTTAGGGTCGTTGTCCTGCTGGAAGGTGAACCTCTGCCCCAGTCTCAAGTCTTTTGCAGACTCCAAGAGGTTTTCTTCCAAGATTGCCCTGTATTTGGCTCCATCCATCTTCCCATCAACTCTGACCAGCTTCCCTGTCCCTGCTGAAGAGAAGCACCCCCAGAGCATGATGCTGCCACCACCATATGTGACAGTGGGGATGGTGTGTTCAGAGTGATGTGCAGTGTTAGTTTTCCGCCACATATAGCGTTTTGCATTTTGGCCAAAAAGTTCCATTTTGGTCTCATCTGACCAGAGCACCTTCTTCCACATGTTTGCTGTGTCTCCCACATGGCTTATGGCAAACTGCAAACGGGACTTCTTATGGTTTTCTGTTAACAATGGCTTTCTTCTTGCCACTTTTCCATAAAGGCCACCTTTGTGCAGTGCACGACTAATAGTTGTCCTATGGACAGATTCCCCCACCTGAGCTGTAGATCTGTGCAGCTCGTCCAGAGTCACCATGGGCCTCTTGGCTGCATTTCTGATCAGCGCTCTCCTTGTTCGGCCTGTGAGTTTAGGTGGACGGCCTTGTCTTGGTAGGTTTACAGTTGTGCCATACTCCTTCCATTTCTGAATGATGGCTTGAACAGTGCTCCGTGGGATGTTCAAGGCTTGGGAAATCTTTTTGTAACCTAAGCCCGCTTTAAATTTCTCAATAACTTTATCCCTGACCTGTCTGGTGTGTTCTTTGGACTTCATGGTGTTGTTGCTCCCAATATTCTCTTAGACAACCTCTGAGGCCGTCACAGGGCAGTTGTGGAGCTGTTTTGCAAAGAAGATTGGGCAAGAATTTCAGTCTCTAGATGTGCAAAGCTGGTAGAGACATACCCTAAAAGACTGGCAGCTGTAATTGCAGCAAAAGGTTGTTCTACAAAGTATTGACTCAGGGGGCTGAATAATTACGCACACCCCACTTTTCAGTTATTTATTTGTAAAAAATGTTTGGAATCATGTATGATTTTCGTTCCACTTCTCACGTGTACACCGCTTTGTATTGGTCTTTCACCTGGAATTACAATAACACTGATTCATGTTTGTGGCTGTAATGTGACAAAATGTGGGAAAGTTCAAGGGGGCCGAATACTTTTGCAAGCCACTGTATGTAAGAGACTGAAGTAAGTAACTGGTAAGAATATCCATAAAAATCCGGTCCCAATATGCATGCAGTAGTAATGCAGTAGTGGCAGATTCATTATCTAAATTCCTGGTATTTCTTCTGCTTCGAGTTTGTTTTTCTTTGATTGCTGGCTCTCATCAGTTTTACAGCCGTAGTTTTGTAGCTAGACAGCTAATTAAACTAACGTTAGCTCCAAAAGCTGTTTTAAAATGCACTCTGCTTTCATTTTCCAGCTGGCTCTATAGAAGACGAAACGTTAGAAGTCATAAGTAAAGCATCACCCATATCCTCCTTTTTAAGCAATAAGTCGTCATTGTGAATGACCCAAACACTTTCAGATTATGCATTTTTTTAATTGTTCTCCAAAATAATAATAATAATTAAAAAAACCCAAAATTCAAAATCACCCTAACCATCACACATGAAAAACTGGACATTACTCAGTTCACCTCAATTCAGTTCAGCTGCATTTATATAGCATGAAAGCAACAGCCTCCTCAAAGCACTTTACACTGTGAGGTGAAGATCCTACAATAATACACAGAAAACCCCAATAATCAGACAAACCCCTATGAGCAAACACTTGGTGACAATGGGAAGGAAAAACTCCCTTTTAACCAAAGGTCTGGTGAAAATTTACGTATTTTAATGTCCGTAGACATGTCCAGGGAAAATTGGCTCAGTAGCGCCACCTAGAAAAATGAGAAACGCGAGCCCCCGAGATGGGTATGACCTACATGTATAAAACTCGGAACACATATCTAACGTTCGGAGACGCACAAAAAAGTCTATTATGGCCATGTCCTAAACCCAACAGGAAGTCCGCCATTTGGAAGTGAAGGTGACATTTTGGCTCTAATTTTGCCATTTCCATGCCTCGAACTTTTGCGAACTCCTCATTGGAATTTCATCGTGCAAGCTTCATATTTGGTCAGTGTCAACTACACACCTGGGCCATGTTAAATTGCGGAGCTTTTGAGTTTTCGGGTTACGGTGAGGCCGTGGCGCCACGGCGAATTTCGATGACTCGCCATGAAAATCTTATTGCCTCTCGTTCTGTCATACATTGTCCGACCTTGACCAAAGTGGACACATATGATAAGGCTCCACCCCTGAACATATTTCAACTGCCATATTTGACATCAGGGACAGCGCCACCTAGTGGGAACAGGAAATGTCATGTTTTACACTTTGGGCTACAGTATTGTAATGGGTGACATCTGCAGCCTCAAATTTCTCCAAGAAAGCCTTAAGGAGTTGGTCTTGGGTTACAGAGAAAACTGAGTTTTCGCTGAAGGGTGTGACCCCAGCAGCATGGCGAACATTGAGGTCTCGCCATGAAGAAACAAATTAGTGTAACTCAATGAAATCCAATGTGATCAGTACCAGATTTTACAGGGATGATGTCAGACCCCCCCTGAACAGATTGATATGCCCATTGTCAGGAATACGCAGAGCGCCACCTAGTGGCACCAGGAAATGTCATGTCTTTCATTTTGTTGTACTGATTTTCACAGGTTCATCGTGGCCACCTCAAAAGCGATGAATATCACCATCAGTCCCTCTTGATGCTTCAGTGAGAAAATTATGACTATAAACTGAACGGCGCACCCTGGTGGCAACGCAGTTCACCATGAAAGATGAAGTGGCTTTTGAGGGGCTTGAAAAGTTTAAAAAGTCTTGAAATTTGGCGCACACCTCTAATGTGATGAGGGATTTCTTTTTATATGTTCATTTTCCTTGAACAGCGCAAAATGGCTCCACAGCGCCCCCTACAAAATTTCAAAACAACTGTCACGCCCGGTGTGGCAGGCGTGTGGAGGTTATAGAGAGGACCCAAAAGGCGGCAGCTCTGGTGCAGGTGAGTATTTATTAACAATGGAACCAATAAACAGAGACGGTGGGTGACACTAACAGGAAAACCTAAACTGGGTAAAACTAACAAAACCAACCAGAAATGAAGCTGCAGGGAAATCCGGGGAAAAACACATGGAGAGACGCATGGAGACCAAAGGAAACAACACAGACGAACCAGCAACTAACAGAGGCAGACACGAGGTTTAAATACACAGAAGGATAACGAGGGAATGAGACACAAAAGGAGGGCACAGCTGGGAGTAATCAGACCTGACGAGACAGGGGAAAAGTAAACTGAACACACTAAGATAAGACAGAGACTTATAAAGTAAAACAGGAAACACATACACGTAATGACACAGACTAACACAGGGATACACGGGTAGAAAAGAATGAACACTAACCGAGGACGAACAGAACCCAAAATTACAATAATAGAAAACACAAAACGCTGGGTCAAAAGGACCCAGGATCATGACAACAACAGCCCCTGCTCTGTGTTTTATGTATGAGTTTGAAACCTGGCAAGCTTATTGGAGATATCAAGATGTACAAAAAAGTCTCTTGGAGCAATATCCCACATCCAACAGCAAGTCAGCCATTTTAAAATTAATGTGTAAATTTGGCGACATTTTCCCCTCTTTTCAGGCCTCATACTTTGACGAACTCCTCCAAGGGATTTCATTAGATTTACGCGATCTCCTGTGTGTGGAATCTAAAGACCTTTGTGATGTTAAATTGCGAAGCTTTTTACGTTCAGGGAAACGGGGTGGTCATGGCGGCACGTGGAGTTTCACTCACTCGCCAAAAAGCCGTAACCTGCTGTCGCTCAAAAACACAATGTCCAATCTCTCCCAAAGGTCGCAGGTGTGATGAGACTCGAGCTCGGAAATGTTTGTTATGCCATTTGTCAGCAATGGTTAGAGCGCCACCTAGTGGGACGACTATAATAATGGTTGAATGAGATGAAATTTTAGCTGGTGGTTAAATGCATGAATTCCATCAATGTGACATCAGATCGGAAGCGCTGGTTTTAGGTGTCGGGCTTGGCTCGACGCGCCGGGGGTGCTCGGGCCCTCATATCGCTGCTTGCAGCTTTAATTTGGATTTGTTTTTGCTCACAGGCGGAGAGTGCTTTCGAGCGCTTTTCTTATAAAATGCCGTTTTTACCGTCTCTTCCTGCAGTAAATATAAACAACGATAGTATTCGCAAGGAAAGCGTCTGGACTTCTTTAAGTTGCTTGAAGACGTTTCACCTCTCATCCGAGAAGCTTCTTCAGTTCTAAGGTCAAATGGCCGAGAGTCCCAGATTTAAACCCAGTGGGAGTATCCCCCCAAAGAGGGACAAAGGACCCCCTGGTGATCCTCTAATCAACCTTCACAGACAACGATAGTATTCAGCAAAAAACAAACATTGCATATATTTTTTATCATAACTCAGCTTTTACGTGGCCTATCAACACAATTTAAAAACTGGTATAAAGTCCACACTTTTTCCGTCAATTGTTCCGGGTGTCCTGCTCACATCTCCAGTGGTTGTACACGTTGTCATTAATGTGGCTTCACTCCACATCAGCCACGCCGCTTTGCTAGCTAAAACACTGATGTCGGCACATAAGGACGCTGTCATAGCCTGTCAACGACGTTGATTAGCTGCATATATATGAATGTGAATCGCATCATTGGCTGCAGCAGCCAGTAACCGGTCACTTACTGACTCACACTGCAAAACAGAATGAATTGTTAATGTATTTATTTTAATTTCAATTCAAGTTAGATTTTTTTTTTGTGCGCAATGCAGATTTTCTGTACACGGAGACCGTGCCAGCAGTGCGCGATTGCACACGCGCACAGCTTAGAGGGAACATTGCTTATGACCTTGGCTTTCTGCCCCCTGAAAAAGTTGTGATGTGACTGGATCACTGTAGGCACATAGGTCAGTAGGTTGGGAACAAGGTCTTAGAGGAAGGGGCCCTAATGTGTGGAGTTTGCAGGTTTTGTCTGGATGGATTATCTCTCTGAAAGGCATAATTTTCATGTTAATTGGTAAATATAATTTGCGAACTTGGTCTTTGGCTTAGTGCTGAGATAGACTGGCCACCAGGGTGACCAGAGTGTACCCCATCTTTCACCCTATGACGGGAGAAATGAATAAGAAAATGGATGGATGAGCGCTGTGTGAGAAAATCAGCATACTCATAAGACAATGATTTTGCTGTGATTTTGTCTATACTGTATATTGTACTATATGTTGTAAAAATTTGCTGCAAGGATAACATAAAACATTTCTTGTATACAACCTTCTCTATGCTAGATATTCTAAAAAGGACATCCGGTAGGTTTCAACTGTTCTTTTCAACCACACTGAGAAAAGACTAACATTTGAAGGGGTACTCAATGTAGAAATGTTATGCTGGGTTATAATCTTTCTTACCCTTTGTTCTGAATGCACAGCCTCCATGTGGGTGCATCTGATACCAGAGAAAGCAATGGGAGAGCAATGAAAGCAAGACAGTGCTTTCCATAGAGTTTGTGACTATAGTTCAAATGTCACTGGGTGCTGAATTGGTGATGCTATAACCAGATTTGTACAAAAAACAAATCAATACATTACAGGGTATAAAAAAATAATAATAAAAGAGCTACCTCGCAACATGGTCATTAATAATGCTTTCCCAAGGTAACATACCTTGTGTTACCTTATCATTTTATACAAGAATAACTTCATCTATGTGCCAAAAGCTACAATTCAAGTTTTCTCTACTTTCCCAGCTTCTCACTTTCTTGTGTCCTTTTCCATTCTTGTTTGCAGCTTCTTCAGCTGCACAGTGACACGTTTAGTCTTTTGTTTTGAAGTGCAATCAAACACAAAGGGCTGCAATGCCCGTAGATGTGTGAAGTCTGTGACGACAAAAGGCAATGATGTCAAGATGTGAATCACCTTCAACTGACATATGCATAAAAAAAAATATGGACACACAGGCTAGACACAGATATCAAGAGAAATAACACCTACTCTCAAGAGGGGAGTAAATTGGAGGTTTTTTTTCTCAGAATCTCATCTCTGCTTTTTGCGGATGATGTGGTTCTGTTGGCTTCATCAGGTGGAGGCCTCCAGCTCGCACTGGAGCGGTTCGCAGCCGAGTGTGAAGCAGCGGGAATGAGGATCAGCACCTCCAAATCTGAGGCCATGGTCCTCAGCCGGAAAAGGGTGGAGTGCCCTCTCCGGGTCGGGGATGAGCTCCTGCCCCAAGTGGAGGAGTTCAAGTATCTCGGGGTCTTGTTCGCGAGTGATGGGAGAAGGGAGCCGGAGATTGACAGACGGATTGGTGCTGCGGCTGCAGTGATGCGGACGCTCCACCGGTCCGTCGTGGTGAAGAGGGAGCTGAGTGTAAAAGCGAAGCTCTCAATTTACCGGTCGATCTATGTCCCGACCCTCACCTATGGCCACGAGCTGTGGGTAGTGACCGAAAGAACGAGATCGCAGATACAAGCGGCAGAAATGAGCTTCCTCCGAAGGGTGGCTGGCCTCTCCCTTAGAGATAGGGTGAGAAGTTCGGCCATCCGGGAGGGGCTCAGAGTAGAGCCGCTGCTCCTCCGCATCGAAAGGAGCCAGTTGAGGTGGCTCGGGCATCTGACAAGGATGCCTCCTGGGCGCCTCCTGGGTGAGGTGTTCCGGGCATGTCCCACCGGGAGGAGGCCCCGGGGCAGACCCAGGACACGCTGGAGAGATTATATCTCTCGGCTGGCCTGGGAACGCCTTGGTATTCCCTGGATAAGCTGGAGGAGGTGGCTGGGGAGAGGGAGGTCTGGGCTTCTCTGCTTAGGCTGCTGCCCCCGCGACCCGATCTCGGATAAAGCGGATGAAGATGGATGGATGGATGGATGGATGGATGGTTTTTTTTCTCTCCCTCCAGTTTCTATTCAACAGCTGGGGAACATAAGACACAGGGACATTGTTTTTTTTATTGATAGGTGGATCAGTCAGGAATGCAGCTCTGGGCCATTACAATGATCAATGTGCTGACAGATGCAACTAATGTCCTTTTATCAGATTTCAGAATCCGTACTCTCTTTGTTTGAAGCATTTTAAATCTTAAAACTTAAAAATCTTAAAACTTGAAATCATTAGAATCCCTTGATTTGCTTCCCCCACCTCATCCTATCCCCGTATTTAACATTGTTTTTGTCAGTTTGTGACCCCTACTCTTTTTGCCACCTTGAATGTTGACTTATCTTTGGAGGAAGAACTCCCTTTTAATAGGAAAAGACCTCTAGCTGAGCTCGTCACAGGGAAGGACAAGCATCTGCTGCAATCAGCTGAGGGGTGAAAGAAAAGTGACGCACAGCATCAAACAGGAGAAAACACAAAGTACTGAAGTAAGTAGGCAAGTTAATGACATGCAATAAGGGAATAAAGCCACACAGTGAAAAAAAGAGTGAAGTGCTCAGTGCATCATAGAAACTCCCGAGCAGCTTGTGCCTGTAACAGCATAATTAAGTGATTAATCCATGACCCTTACTACATGCCTAATCTTAAAAGTAGAGAGGATATGTGTCTCTTGAATCCAAACAGAGCAGCATCCACGTGAGAGGTCTGATAGCTGAATGCTCTCCCTCTCATTCTACTTTCAGAATCTCAAGTCCATCCATCCATTTTCTTCTGCTTATCTAATTCAGGGTTCGGGGGTGTGGGGCTGGAGCCTATCCCAGCTGCCATGGGGCAAAATGCTGGGTAAATGGTAAATGGTAAATGGCCTGCATTTGTATAGCGCTTTACTCAGTCCCTAAGGACCCCAAAGCGCTTTACACTACATTCAGTCATTCACCCATTCACGCACACATTCACACACTGGCAATGGCAAGCTACGTTGTAGCCACAGCTGCCCTGGGGCGCACTGACAGAGGCGAACCCGAATTCAGGGTTCGGGGGTGTGGGGCTGGAGCCTATCCCAGCTGCCATGGGGCAAAATGCTGGGTACACCCTGGACAAGTCTCCAGTCTGTTGCCATGGCTAACACAAAAAGTCAGATAACCATTTGCATGCACTATGGGCAATTTAGACTCACCAGTTAACCTAACCCCATTAATTAAGCTGTAGCTCAGGAGGTAGAGCAGGGCATCTACTGATTCGATCCCTGGGTCCTCCAGTCTGCTGTTGGACCAAATTGCTCTGTTGCGTTCATCTGTGTATGAATGGTAGTTAGGAAGCACTAAGAAACTTAGACTGTGAATGGGTGTGATTGGGTGAATGTGGCATGTTGTATAGAACGCTTTGAGTACTCCGGGAGAGTAGAAAAGTGCTATACAAGAATCAGTCCATTTACCAATCTGCCCACTTCATATCTTTGGACTGTGGGACCTGGTGTACCTGGAGAGAACATGCAAACTATACACAGAAAGGCCACAGCCAGATGTTGGAGTTGAAAACAGGACGTTCTTGCTGTGAGACAACACTGCTAACTACTGTCAAGCTTCCTGGGTCATTGACCCAGTGTTTTCAGTTTTGGACCTTTTGTCATTGTTTAATTTCCCCATGTATGTTTCCTGTTTTACTGTGATAACTTAAGTCTGTGTGCGAGTTGATCCCTCCAGCTGCTGTCCAGGGAGGTCCAGAAAGTGTCCCCGAGCCTGCCTCCCACATCCCGAGGGTGCTTCGAGGATGTTTGTTGGGCCATGTAGGATTGACTGGAATGATGGCGGGGGATCGGCTGTTTGCTTGGGCTTGGACGCTGCGGCAAGGTGACTGCAAGATGGATGCTATCGCAGATTGTGCTGGAGCGGTTTGGGGAGGGGCTGCCCAGAGAGACAGCGAGGTGGGTCTTCTGTCACCGGCTTGCATTTAATAACCTGCTGAGGCAGTATATGGGGATGCGATCACGACCTTTAGTAGCGTGTTGTGTCTGTGCGACACTCGGGGGTGACACGCTGACTTGTCCCACGGAAGATTTTCCACTGGAATTTTCTTGTGACAACACCCTACACTGAGCCTTCGACCAAGTGATAGAGAATGATGGTCACTTGGTGCGCTCTGAAGCCGCACAGACCTACCTGCACTTCGTATTGTTAAATGATAGCCTTTATTGAGTGAGTAGTGAAACTTGCACAGAGGAGGAACACAACCAGTTGTTGGTGCTTGAAAGCCGCCTAGAAATTATTTTCGCGGTGACTTACTATAACCCCATAGCTGAGCATATGGGATATGACAAAACTCTGGAAAGAATAATGGCCCAATTTCCTTGGCCAGGGATCCGGGTGGATGTGTGCCAATGGTGCGTGTCCTGCCCGGAATATCAGCTGGTTAACCGGCTGGCCATTCCAAAAGCGCCTTTACGCCCATTACCATTAATGGAAGTCCTGTTTAAGCGATTAGGCATGGACCTCATCGGGCCATTTCATTGAAGTACACAAGGCTATCGCTTTCTATTAGTTCTGGTGGATTATGCAACGTGATACTCAGAAGCAGTGCTGCTGTGCACCATCTATGCAAAGAGCGTGGCACAGGTGCTGTTTCAGGTCATCACCTGAGTCGGCATCCTGAAAGAGATCAGGGTACATCGTTCATGTCTGGCATACTAAAGGAACTGTACAAGTTATTGGGCATTAAATCTGTTCGGACGTCTACCACCCTCAGACTCATGATTCTCATAGTGCACCATTTTGAAACACAGCCTGATGTGATCATGCGTTTACGGCCCTACAGGCTACCTGAACATAAATGGCAAATCATTCAGAAGGAATCGGCTGACATGCTGAAAATGGGGGTAATAGAAGAGTTGCATAGTGCTTGGTGTAGCCCCATAGTTTTAGTCATGAAGAAAGATGAGTCTGTCTGGTTCTGTGTTGACTAGGTGACTGAGGTGTGACAGTTTGATGCTTATCCCTGGACTGGTTAGGCACTGCTCGCTTTTATAGTTATTTGGGCATAAGGTGTCCCAGGGTGTCACAGGTGTGAAAATTTGTGTGGTACATAAATTAAATGGTAAATGGACTGATTCTTATATAGCACTTTTCTACTCTCCTGGAGCACTCAAAGAGCTTTAACCCACTTAATAGAAATCCTGTTTAAATTTATCATGATTATAGGTTGAAAACAAAAGATTAGACAGATACTCTTGTCCAAAAACAGGTAAAGGTAAATTAGGCTGGATTCAAAAGAAGGCTGGAGCGCTGACGCAACACACACTCAGATGACTTGAATCAGCAAGTGGAGGTGTTTGGCTCTAAAATTACAGTATCAGAGAAAGAAATGGCAAAATGACTGAATGACGTCCTGACAGAAATTTCAGAAGGATTAATATTTGTATAATATTTGTTCTTGCTGTTGTCATTATTTCTTTGTGCCGATGAGATTCCGTGATACACAACGTGGAAATGATACCGATTCCAAAAAGCATTACTTTGTACTGGTATGGTTAACAAAATGAAAATGTGGTGGTCTGACACAGCGAACAAAAACACTGTAAAAAATGCTAATGGTGTGAAATGGTCTTAACCCTATGCAAAACAGCGTATTATTCAATAACAAATCAATCAGTTAACACACGGATGCGCAAAAAGTAACTGCTTTGTATCCAGGATTGTTGTCAGCTGACTGGCAGGAAAAAAAGGAACAGGTGCACCTGTAAGAAAAGATATAACACCTGGAACAAAAAAATTTGAAAATGCACAGATACATAAATCTGCAATTTCCCTGTGTTGTGTGTGTGTGTGTGTGTGTGTGTGTGTGTGTGTGTGTGTGTGTGTGTGTGTGTGTGTGAGAGAGAGAGAGAGAGAGAGAGAGTGTCTGTGTATGTAACTTTGTCATGAAATTTACCACACTGAAGCCACAATGCCACCCAGGTCAGATTCACCTGTTCTTAATGCAGACATTCACACCGGCCACGTAATTTAGCTGGACAGCATTATTTTTTTGAACCAAGCTTGATTTTTCAGATTTTTCAGATGTGAATAAAGAGATGTGACCAATCAGATCACTGCATTTGGCAACACATAACTCATAGCTCAAAAAGTGCACTCGTATGGAATATACAATGATATGGAAATAGTAAATTAATACCTCGGATACACTGCTGGACACTGCACCGGGTCAATCAGCTCTCAAAAATGATTTCTCTACCTCCTCAAACAAGGTCCCAACTATGCCAACAAGAGTTCAAACTGCCCCACTGACATCCTGAAACATGTGCGAAAGTGGTTGAGATACAGCTTCAACTCCTGGATCAAACAAAGGAATTCTCCCTGCAGCTGCCTTCTTGTAAGAGTGGCTAAACCCACAATCTCCTTTCCTTCCTGTTTAGAAACATCAGGACCACCTCAGATTGCTTAATGTTGACTCAATCTTGTTTTGTGAGGGCAAAATTTCCACAAAACGTGACACATTCAGTGTTACGTTACACGAGAGATTCAGATCTGGAAAATGTGGAATTTTGTGTCGTTTTGTCGCGACATGCTTGGTGTATAATGGACTCTACATTTAGGTAATACACTGGGGGCATCTATTGACTTATGTGAGTGTATGGGGTGTAAAAGATGAGTGTGACTGCGTGAAATCTGCCTTTGAAATTGAGGGGGCAGTTCTGGCACGAAGACCCAGCTGATTGTCAACAGGGCTCATCCACAGCTTCCCTGCAAAACCGTCAACGTCTAATATGAAGATAAAATTGGGACAGATAGAAGTGAAAAGGTGAGTAGGAGGGGTGGCTGCAGGGCAGCTTCTAAATGAGCAAATGTTGCAGTGACTTGCTATAAATGACACTGGCCACAACTGTCAAAGGTGTCAAATTTACAGCTGTCAATGATCTATGGGAATATGACAGTAAATACTAAATGTTAGACATTATTGTGCAAAAAAAAAAAAGACATTATTGTGCAGCGCGTAAGATCAACAGCGCACAATGTGCTTTGAGGTAAGAGCCAAAAAGGGTGTAGTTTGTGTGTGATCACCCGTGTGTACACCTGTGAGCATGAACGCGCTTGTTTTTAAAAGGTTCCTTCATGTAATGATCTGCTAGAGGGTGTGGGGGGCCACTGCCCCGTCCTCCAGGGCATGACGCAGGTATGGAGGAGATCAAAACTCCAGACGTCCAGAGGCCCCCAGAACACAAGAGACCAAGGAAGACCAACAGAGGGGCAGCCGCGCCACTATCCCAGAAAGAGCTGAGGAGAGTCCCAGATGAGGGGTCACTCAGCAGCCGCGGAGCAGAAGCCAGGGGGGTTGCAGTGACGTGCCCGTGAGCTCCGCCGGCAGCCAGCTGTGCCTGAGTGACCGAGCCCCGGGCCGAGAGGCCGAGGGCACCCCGCCTCCGAAGTGGCCCGAGCGAGCCCCAGGCTCCAGGCCCCGATAAGCAGCCGCCAAGGAGTGAGCCGGTGTGTACCTGGGCGCCCACCCCCGGACACAGAGAACCACCAACGCACCGATGTCTGAGGGCGTCCACCACCGGCAGGGGAAGTGGTGGGGGAGAGATAGGCCCCCAAACCTTGGAGGGCCTGAGATGTCCCAGAGAGGTGGCGTCTGATACCCAACCTGACATATAGACACAGACATACAGGCACACACAGATACAAACATCCATTCCCACCCTCATGCTCTCATAGGCAATTATTCCACACTCAACCAACGCGGAGACAGACATAAAGAGACGCTGTACACACAATCACTCTCCCCAAGCGTACTCTAAGAACCGGGTCTGGGTATCCTTGCCCCTGGAGGGGAAGCTGCACCCAGACCCAGGTGGTATTACCCTTTTCCCTGCGGTGGGGAGAAGCAGGCCGCCCCGACTCCACAGCAGCAGGGAGGCCCCACATTCCAGACCCCAGTCGGACGGCCAACTCCTCCTCCCAGCCCCCCGCTCCAGCAGGCCGCAGAGAACGGGGGTGTGTGAAGACTCCAAACCTCCCTCCACCCGCTCATATGTAGTGTTGATGTATGTGTGTTCTAAGGTGCATTTAAAACCCAGGAGGGCATGGAGCTACCTGCCAGAGCAGCAGGTAAGTGCATAGCCCCTCCTGCTAGCCCTCAATGTCTACGTGTATTTAAAATTGAGAGGTGGGCAATGACGCCAGGGGTGAGGTGTACACCCTGATGGTAATTTGGATTTTGTGTGGCGTGCCCACCCCCAAGATCCTATATGTATGTGTAATGAGAGTGTGAGTAATGTGAATGTCTAAGTTGTGGGATAAAATTGAGGCAGAGGCAGCCAGAAGGGGACAGAGGGGGGGGGGGGGGGTGCCTCCCCTGCACCCTGGTGACACACCCCTACCCCAAGGCCCTGCATGTGTGGGTGACTGTGGTGGAGCGAGAAGAGGGAGGCAGCTGGAGATGGGGAGGGAAGGAAGGGAGGGTCAAGTGACCCCTCCCTGGGGCCAGCTCCCCCGCTGACCCCAGTAGGCACCCCCATACTCTGCAACCCGCCAGGGAAAGGGGGGCCCAGGCCCATCCGGACCGGGGCCCAGTGCAGCAGCGCCGCCCGGCCCCACAGAGCCCGGGACAGTCCACCCGACCCCACCACAGAGAAAACTACACCCACCCCATCATCCACTCATCTTCCAGACTACACAAGACAATAGACGCCCAGGCTGAGATCTTCCTCCACCTCTCCTGTATCTCCCCCTCCTGCAGAGAGAGTTCCCGAAGAGAGGAAAGCTCATATTCATGAGTCATATTCCCATAGATCATTGTGATGTTGTTTATTACTCTCGTTTTCTTCTGCTTGCTTTCTCTTTCTTTCTCAACAGGTGATCCAGATGATCGATATATGTATTTTTTTGTCTGCTTATTCTGTTGGTTTTTGTTTTTTTGCCCTTTTTCCCCGTCCCTCTTCCCCGCTGTTTTTCTTTCCCTCTTTCTTTCTCCCCTTTCTTTCCCCCAGTTAAGTCTGTCCCGTATTAAAATTTAAAAAAAAAAAGAATGACAATCACAAAATATAAAAATGTAAAATGTAAAAAAAAATAAAATTTCTGTTAATACAATGAATAAATTACATGACTATATTATAAACTACTGTGAGACTGTGCTGTCTAACCATGTTTTTATCTTTGTTTATCTTTAGTTTGTATTCAAATAACATTTCTAACTAAAAAAATTTGAGTGTTGTTGCCTGTTTTGAATAAATTCATTACAGCTGTCTTTGGACAAGCAAAACAAAACAAACAAACAAACAAACAAACAAAAAAATTTACAGCTGTCAAATGTGGCTCAACACAGTTACATTTGACAGTTGGAAGTATAAACATGTTGTACTTACTGAGTTAAATGTAGAAGAGGCAGGCAAATAAAACTTAACAAACCCAAACAAACAAAAAACTTGGTAATACTATTCTATATTGTAAGACTAATTGTCAACAATAAGCCTGTGTTACAGAGGAAATACCATCAGTGTAATTGTGCCATTTACCTAATCAGTCTATACTACCTATAGCTATATAAATATCCACCTCTGTGGTTTATTGAGGGATCCTGTGGGTCCTGTGAGTTGCAAATTGGAGTCTCCATGACTGATGTGTTTGCAGATTTGATAGGCTTAGATCTGATGCCTCAACAAAGTACCTCTAAAATGTAATGCAGACACTGGTCCATTGATTTTATATATATTTTTTTCTTTCTTTTTTTTTTTTTTAGGAGCCAAAGCCAGAGTTAGTTTATTGTATCAGTCCAAAAGGGAATGAATGTGAATGCAGCAACAGGATGTTGAGGATAATGGATTTACAGCTCTTAATGCATGGATGAGGTGCTTTGGCTGGCCATGCTGGACCAGTAGAGTGGCACTACAAGAGTGTGCAGTAGCCAGATGTCCCACTCTGCTCACCATGGACTTGATCCCTGTATAGCTGACGGACTGCTGCACAGCACTGAGGAGGTTTTTGTATGTGTTAATATTTTAATGACTAGACTCAAAAGATCAGAGGAAAGAGAATGACTTTGAACATGATTCACTCTTGTATTTCAGTTATTTCAGATCAAATTTGTTGTCCTTGCAGTCTTCATTTGATTAAAGGAACCGTGCAGTATCTTCACATTGGTTTATTTAGCAAATTCCTTAATGTATAATATATATTGAACACTGTCACATCTGTAGTAATAGAATACAGCTGTTTTATATATTTATATACAATTTATATATGAATATTTAGAAATGATTTCCTGTCTATATAAAACTATTCTGCTCAAAAATATCCAAACATTTTTTTGGGTGGAGCACAGTGGTGTGGTGGTTAGCACCGTTGCTTTGCAAGTTCCTCCACCGTGTGTTTTGTGTGGAGTTTGGATGTTCTCCCCATGTCTGCATCCTTTCAGGGTACTCTACGTTTTTCCCAGTCCAAAAAAATGCAGTCATTTATTGTCATTTTAATGAATCATTCTAAATTACTATTTCACTAGCTTGGACGTTTTCCTCATAGATTTGTTCACCTTTCTAGTAGACAATGGCAGATGGTTTAAACATTAATTAAGGCTGTGGTTTGGGGAAGGCCTCAGTGGTGGCTCCTGGACCGGGCAGGTCCCCATGTACTAATAAGAGGTCAATTAATTGAAAAAAGGGGCGGAGGATGAGAACAAAAAGCTTGTAGTTCAGGAGGGCATATTTAGACAGAAAAATGGAATGGGAGTGTATGTGGTGTGGTCCCACTTCTGAAATTCAGAAAAATTATCCCCAATATGTGTGAGTGTAAATAAATAAAACTGAATTGAATTACTAAGGAACATAAAAACAATCATCAAAAACCCAAGATGTGGTAAGGGGACTGGCGCAACTGTAGGGCCCAGACAGGTGACTGAAGCTGAGGGCACTGCTGGGGAAGGATAATGGAAACAAATGAGAGAGGGATAACCAGAACCACGTCGTAGCTGACTTGCTTGGGCTGGTCACAGCTTTGTCTTTTTCCCTCTAAATGAGTCTTTGGCCTACCTGGAAAACTCCCGGCATTCCCAGTAGCCAGTCTGTCCCTGAGTTTAATGATTTATTGCTGTACAGCATATAACAGATAGGACCATGATGTGATTACAGCAGAGAAAGAAGGCAAGTGCAAAGTGCAAAAATGGATTCATCATAAATACCTAGAGAGTTTAATATTATCACTGCATATATCATCAGTTCCATCTGTCTTCACATCGTGGTCAAATTCTCTGTTTACCCACCTGAAGTGAAGATTTCAAGTGTTTATCTGGATAGATAGCATTGCCAGACAAGCAAAGAGAGATTGCTGTTTCACAAACAAAAGAAGCTCATGACTATCTCAGGCAAACATTCAAGTTGTAGGAAAAAAAGATTGCCTATGTATGTGTGTATGCTGGTTCTCGACAGTGTTGGTCAAGTTACTTGAAAAAAGTAATCAGTTACTAATTACTGATTACCTCCCCCAAAAAGTAATCCCGTTACTTTACTGATTACTTATTTTCAAAAGTAATTAATTACTTAGTTACTTAGTTACTTTTTAAAAACACAATTTACAACCTGAATAGGTGATAAAGCGATAGATCTTTCAGCCCAATTCTACTTTTTCTGCATAATCCATCATATAAAATGTAATCAAATGGAAACGTCTCTTTTTAAAACGTTAAATCTTTTAACTTTATGCATCAAGCAAAAACTTAATTATATGCAACATTCTCTGACTGGAAGAAATTTGTTTAACATTTAAACCTATTTTCTGCACATTCCATAAAATAAAATATTTTTTTGTGTTTACACTCACTCTTTCAAATAGATGCAAGTAAAACACAGCAGAAAATAAATAAAATAATAAAATGCATGTACCGTTGGAACTTACTGAAAACCAGTTGTTAAGTGATGAGGTATGAACCCTGCTTCCTGTTCCAAACTACTCTGCGTTTATTAAGGCTGTTGTGTTTTTAACATGTTTTAATGCTTTGTATCTTGCTCTATTTAATCTGAACAAACACCTAAAGAAAGTCAGTGATCACTGTCAGCCTCTCTCAGTTTTTATTACCACTATTCATCGGCAGCATGTTTTAAAGCTCACGTTTTAAAACGATGCAACTACAGTATGTCTGTGAAGGTTCTCAGTCATCCAGGTCATCGTGGTCTAAGGAGCTTGGAAAGAAAAGCATCTGGACTTCTTTAAGTTTCCTTGAAGTCTTTTCATCCAAGAAACTTATTCAGTTCTAAGAGCGTCCCAGATTTTAAACCCTATGGGAGTGCCCCCAAGAGGGTCATGGACCCTATATTGATCCTATACCTAATCACACGAGCCAAGGTGTGAAAAGTGGGGCAGGGATAGCTCAGTAGGTAGAGTGTCTGCCCCATGATCGGAAGGTCGGGGGTTCGACCCCACTGAACGGCTACCCTGAGGTACCCCTGAGCAAGGTACCGTCCCTACACACTGCTCCCCGGGCGCTGCACTGGTGGCTGCCCACTGCTTCACTGGGTGAATGGGTTAAATGCAGAGGAGCAATTTCCCTTCGGGGACTACACAACACACTTTACACTTTTACTTTACTTTACGGGTGTGGGTCACAATCAGGCAAGGTTTCAAGTGAACCCATTGTGAAACCTAGGACAACCCTATCACGTGATTTCCTGAGGTCAAATGTCCCAGGATGTGAGTGGGTGTTAAGGCCACTGGGAAGGAATCTCAAAACTGGATTATAGATGGCAGACAGTTGGTGTCGTACGCCGCCGCCTCTGTTCAAAGATGGTCGTTCACAGTGGACATAGATGGCTTCTTTCACTCATCTTTCAAACCATCTGTCTTCTCTGTCCAAAATGTGAACATTGGCATCCTTAAAAGAGTTACTTTTTTCCTTTAGATGCAGATGAACTGCTGAGTCTTGCCCTGTCGAGATGGCTCTTCTGCGCAACCACAGCTCAGTCCATGCAGCAGTATGTTAATGACTAACCTCGTATTGTGGATGGATTATCTCAGTTGTTCTCCTGACTGAAGTTTGGTCCGTTTACTGCATCCTGCCATTCAACTACATTTTTCCCTAACCATCGGGAACCCTCATGTTAACTTTTATTGAGTGGAAAAAAAACTGCAGATGGTAAAATTAACAGCAACAGTATTTTGTCTATAGCTGCCATTGAAGAAAATCCATCTCAAGGTGCACGCCTTTGACGTTTAGTGACTAAATTTCAGTTTTCCTCGTCCACACATAAATGCAAAAACGGAGTTTTCGAAAATCTCCATCCTGGTAAGAGTTTTTAAAAATCTCAGTTTCCAGTGGATGAAAGGCCCAAACGCATAGAAAAAGCTGTGTTTTCAAAAATACCCGTGTACATGTGGACGTAGCCTTAAAGACCGGATATGACATGGATATGATATGTGTTACATTTAATGCCAGTTTCCTGCTGTATTGACTAGTCTATTGTTGTGTACAGTATTATTTCCCACACATTTTTATCCTCCTTGTGTCACGATCTGAAGAGGCAGATCGTGCGGTGGTGTGTGTGGTGGACCCAGGTGCAAACACAAGAGAGTAAACCGGAGTAAACTGGAACTGAAAGCGAGCCTTTATTATGGCTGATGACAGGTCTCAAAAGAAACAAACAAGAATGAGGGCTGCACGAGAGCAGTAACTAAACAGAAACCTAAACTGGGAACAAACTATGGTAAGGCTATGGCTGAGGATACAAAAGACTGGGCATGGAAACACGGAGGGTGGGAACACAGACGACGCGACACAGACTGCATGAAACACAGACTAAATACACATGAGGAATGATCAGGGGAAGTGGCCACACATGGGAGCACAGCTGACATACATGAACCTAACGACAGGACAGGAGAAGTGAAAAGAAATACACTGACATTGAATACAGACTTTCAAAGTAAAACAGGAAACATGGAGATTAGACATGGAGATAAAACATGCCATGAACTTAACATAACTGCATAGACATGAAACGTAGACGCAGAAACCAGGTAGACTGAGTACAGGGGGAGATGACATAAACAACTAACCCTCTACTGCATGACTTTTTAATTTTGGGGGAAAAAAATATTTCTCCCTATTTTGGGGGAGCTTTAGGGTCACTAATAATATATCAATCATAAAATTTGACACCCTGCCCCCCCCAAAAAAGATATTGGTTTGTTGACTCAAGGCAACACTGTGCGACAAGGGTAGTAAAATGCCAAGTTATTCTATAATAAGTTGTATTAGTACAACAGGGATGAACAAATAAATAAACAACAAATAAACAATGTAAACATTTCACAGAACAATAAAACACCAAAATACATCCAACATTTGACCCTAACCCCATGTATGCGCGTGCGCGCGCACACACACACACACACACACAACCCCGTTCAGCTATCTTAGTGAGGACCCTCATTGACATAATGATTTCCCTAGCCCCTTACCCTAACCCTAACCATTAAAAATGAATTCCTAACCCTAACCCTTACCCTAAACCTAACCATAACCTAATTGTAACCCTGACACTAAAACCACGTTTTGAGCCTCAAAAATGGCTTTAAATGCCTTCAAAAATGTGATGACCGGGTTGTGTGTCCTCACAAGTGACTGCTGGTTCTCACAAGTATAGTAGAATGCAGATTTCGGTCCTCACAAAGATAGCTAGACAAGAACACACACACACACACGTATGTTGTATTTCCATCACTTTTGGGGACATTACATTAACTTACATTAATTTCCTGAAGACTTATCCTGACTCTACCCATCACAAGTCCCTGCCTGAACCTTACCCTAACCTTGATTCAAGCCTTCACCCTAAAATTGATGATTTACCTTGCAATTTGTCCCCATAAAGTAGGCGAGACCTCACAATGTGAATGTGTAAAGAAATTTGTGTCCCCACAACAATGTAATACACGACCACACACACACGCAAAATTGGTATGGCCCGGATCCGGCCCACACAATGTGCTTACACATGGCCCACATACCGCAAAGAATGACGGCCCTTTGGTGGCCCAGACCTGGTTTGCCATAGGTGGCCTACACATGGGCCAGCACAAGGCCAGTTTCAGACACACTGGTGGTCCTGTGCTGGCGTAAACTGGAACTGAAAGTGAGCCATTATTATGGCTGATGACAGGTCTCAAAAGAAACAAACAAGAATGAGGGCTGCACGAGAGCAGTAACTAAACAGAAACCTAAACTGGGAACAAACTATGGTAAGGCTATGGCTGAGGATACAAAAGACTGGGCATGGAAACACAGAGGGTGGGAACACAGACGACACGACACAGACTGCATGAAACACAGAGACTAAATACACGAGGGATGATCAGGGGAAGTGGCCACACATGGGAGCACAGCTGACACACATGAACCTAACGACAGGACAGGAGAAGTGAAACTAAATACACTGACATTGAATACAGACTTTCAAAGTAAAACAGGAAACATGGAGATTAGACATGGAGATAAAACATGCCATGAACTTAACATAACTGCATAGACATGAAACGTAGACGCAGAAACCAGGTAGACTGAGTACAGGGAGACGTGACATAAACAACTAAGGAACAAGACTAAATTGCAATCTAGAAATTAACTAGGTGAACTAAGCTAAGCACAAATGAATACAAAAGATACATAAAACTCAAACACTGGGTCGCTCGACCCAGGACCATGACACCTTGAGAAAGGGCAGATACAACTTATTGTTTTATTACAGATTAACCTGATTTAATTTTTAATGCATACCCACACAAGTGACACAGCAAGAGGAAAGAAAAACTAAATTAGAATAAATTAAACTCTTTGGTCTGTATTAAACTTTACTGACCTCCCAAAGACTGAGACAGTTTTACCAGAATACACTTATAGTCACCCTCCACAATATTTCTCTATTTGCCTGTATGTCTGTGAAGGTTCTCAGTCATCCAGGTCATCGTAGTCAAAGGAGTTTGCAAAGAAAAGCGTCTGGACTTCTTTGAGTTACTTGAAGACGTTTCACCTCTCATCCGAGAAGCTTCTTCAGTTCTAAGGTCAAATGGCCGAGAGTCCCAGATTTAAACCCAGTGGGAGTATCCCCCCAAAGAGGGACAAAGGACCCCCTGG
Organism: Oreochromis grahami; assembly: GCA_029532605.1. Lineage (NCBI taxonomy): Eukaryota > Metazoa > Chordata > Actinopteri > Cichliformes > Cichlidae > Oreochromis > Oreochromis grahami. The sequence goes on along the minus strand of JAQSNX010003409.1, from coordinate 33,977 downwards.
TGATCCTCTAATCACATGCGACAAGGTGTGAAAGCGGGTGTGGTACCTAATCAGCCAGGGTTTCGGGTGAGCTCATTGTGAAACCTGGCCCCGCCTCTGTCAGTGCGCCCCAGGGTGGCTGTGGCTACGATGTAGCTTGCCATCACCAGTGTGTGAATGTGTGTGTGAATGGGTGGATGACAGGTTGTGTAAAGCGCTTTGGGGTCCTTAGGGACTAGAAAGCGCTATACAAATACAGGCCATTTACCATTTATATTATGCTGCTATTCATACTGTCATTATATTAATAATAATAATAATAATAATAATAATAATAATAATAATAATAATAATAATAATAATAATAATAATAATAATAATAATAATAATAATAATAATAATAATAATAATGGATTGCATTTATATAGCGCTTTTCGGGACCCCTCAAAGCGCTTTACAATACCACTATTCATTCACTCTCACATTCATACACCGGTGAAGGCAAGCTACAGTTGTAGCCACAGCTGCCCTGGGGCAGACTGACAGACTTAATGCTGCTATCCTGTATATATATCGTACTTACTATTGTTTGAGTACTTACGATTGTTTTATTGTACCTTTTATATTTTACATTTATATTTATTATTGTATTTTGCAACAAGGGAGTGGCACTCCAATTTCGTTGTACCCTGTACAATGACAATAAAGGCTATTCTATTCTATTCTATTCTATTCTATATTTGGCCCCCTTCCCGAGTTCCTATTTTTTGTATGCTTGTTACACTTAAATGTTTACGATCATCAAGCAAATTTAAATATTAGACATAGATAACACAAATAAACACTTTGTAGGAACTTTGGCCCACTCATCTTTGCAGAATTGTTGTAATTCAGCCACATTGGAGGGTTTTCGAGCATGAAACGCCTTTGTAAGGTCATGCTATGGAATCTCAATCAGATTCAAGTCAGGACTTTGAATAGGCCATTTCTAAGTCTTCGTTTTGTTTTTCTTAAGACATTCAGGGGTAGACCCAAGTGTGCTTCAGCTTGAGGTCACAAACAGATGGCCCGGCATGTTTTATTACAGATTACCCTGATTTAATTTTTTAATACAAACCCACACAAGTGACACAAAAAGAGGAAAGAAAAAATTAATTAGAGCAAACTCTCTGGTCTGTCTTAAATGGTCGAACATTCTCCTTCAGAATGTTTTGGTAGACAGCAGAATTCATGGTTCCACTTACCACAGCAGCTAGGTCCTGAGGCAGCAAAGCAGCCCCAGACCATCACACTGCTACCACCATATTTTACTGTTGGTGTGATTTGCGTTTTCTGGAATGCATAAAACATGCGTTAGTTTTATGCCACATGTAATGAGATTCAAACTTCCCAATAAGCTCAACTTCTGTCTCATGAGTCCACAGAATATATTCACAGATGTCTTGGGGATCATCAGGATGTTTTGTGAGACGAGTCTTTAGCCCCTTTTCCATTAGTACCCACTCGGATCGAGTCACCACGGATTGCCATGACTCGACTCGGATTGACAGGTTTTCCATTACAATCCAGTACTATCTAACGTGTGTGGTTGTTGTCTTAGCAATGCATCTCAGTGTCCTGTGATATAATTAATATGCGACACGAACGCTATAATAAAGGTGTATGTCGAGGCAAGAATACACCTGCTGCTTGGTGTGTGGCTTTTCGTCAGACTTGGGGGAACACAGCTTTGTTTTTTGTAGCCACTTTCCTCATTGCCAGATTTCAAAAATGGCGGCTTTAATTTTCGGGAACGAGATGCTCTCATGAGTCATCAAGTGACGCTACTGACCAGCCGATCTGTGGCATGCAGTCTGACAATGTCACAATTTAGTACCTGCTCGGATTGCTTGGAAACCCGGGCGAGCAGGTACCAAAAAGTACCTGGTACCAGGTACTATGCCCTAATCGAAGTGATTCCATGGATGCCACTTGTGCACACTCTTTTACTTATTGTTGAATCGTGAACTCTGACCTTAACTGAGACGTGAAGCTCATGGCTCTCCAGTGTTGCTCTGGGGTCTTCTGTGACCTCTTGGATGAGTCATTGATGTGCTCTTTGAGTAATTTTGGTGGGCCAATCACTCCTGGGAAGCTTCACGTCTGTTCCAGGTGTTTGCCATTTGTATATAATGGCTCTGACTGTGGATCACTGCAGTCCCAAAGCCTTAGAAATGACTTTGTAACCCTTTCCAGACTGATAGATGTCAGTGATTTTGTTTCTCAGGTGTTTCTTTAGATCGTGGAATGATGCATTGCTTTTTAAGCTTTTTTTTTAAGCCTGCCTCACTTTGTCAGACAGGTTTTATTTAACTGGTTTCTTGATTCAACAGGTCTGCCAGTAATCAGGCCTGAGTGTGTTTAGTAAAACTGAACTCAGCCTTCCAAAAAATTGGTCAATCACAGTTAATTCACGATTTAACAAGAGGGGCAATTTTTTTTCACACAGGACCAGGTAGGTTTGGATAACCTTTCTCCCTTAATCAATGAAATCATCAATTAAAAACTGAATTTTTTATTTTCTTGGGTTATCTTTGTCTAATATTAAAATTAGTTTGACGATATGAACAATTTAAGTGTGACAAATTTAAAAAAAAAAAAAAAAAAAACTAGGAAATTACAAACCGGATTCCAAAAAAGTTGGGACACTAAACAAATTGTGAATAAAAACTGAATGCAATGATGTGGAGATGGCAAATGTGAATATTCCATTCAGAACAGAACATAGGTGACAGATCAAAAGTTTAATCCGAGAAAATGTATCATTTCAAAGGAAAAATATGTTGATTCAAAATTTCACAGTGTCAACAAATCCCAAAAAAGTTGGGACAAGTAGCAATAAGAGGCTGGAAAAAGTAAATTTGAGCATAACGAAGAGCTGGAAGACCAATTAACACTAATTAGGTTAATTGGCAACATGATTGGGTATAAAAAGAGCTTCTCAGAGCGGCAGTGTCCCTCAGAAGCCAAGATGGGTAGAGGATCACCAATTCCCACAATGTTGCGCAGAAAGATAGTGGAGCAATATCAGAAAGGTGTTACCCAGCGAAAAATTGCAAAGACTTTGCAGTTATCATCATCAACTGTGCATAACATCATCCGAAGATTCAGAGAATCTGGAACAATCTCTGTGCGTAAGGGTCAAGGGCGTAAACCCATACTGGACGCCCGTGATCTCCGGGCCCTTAAACGACACTGCACCACAAACAGGAATGCTACTGTAAAGGAAATCACAGAATGGGCTCAGGAATACTTCCAGAAACCATTGTCAGTGAACACAATCCACCGTGCCATCCGCCGTTGCCAGCTGAAACTCTACAGTGCAAAGAAGAAGCCATTTCTAAGCAAGATCCACAAGCTCAGGCGTTTTCACTGGGCCAGGGATCATGTAAAATGGAGCGTGGCAAAATGGAAGACTGTTCTGTGGTCAGACGAGTCACGATTCGAAGTTCTTTTTGGAAATGTGGGACGCCATGTCATCCGGACCAAAGAGGACAAGGACAACCCAAGTTGTTATCAACGCTCAGTTCAGTAGCCTGCATCTCTGATGGTATGGGGTTGCATGAGTGCGTGTGGCATGGGCAGCTTGCATGTCTGGAAAGGCACCATCAATGCAGAAAAATATATTCAGGTTCTAGAACAACATATGCTCCCATCCAGACGTCATCTCTTTCAGGGAAGACCCTGCATTTTTCAACAAGATAATGCCAGACCACATTCTGCATCAATCATAACATCATGGCTGCGTAGGAGAAGGATCCGGGTACTGAAATGGCCAGTCTGCAGTCCAGATCTTTCACCTATAGAGAACATTTGGCGCATCATAGAGAGGAAGGTGCGACAAAGAAGGCCCAAGACGATTGAACAGTTAGAGGCCTGTATTAGACACGAATGGGAGAGCATTCCTATTGCTAAACTTGAGAAACTGGTCTCCTCGGTCCCCAGATGTCTGTTGAGTGTTGTAAGAAGAAGGGGAGATGCCACACAGTGGTGAAAATGGCCTTGTCCCAACTTTTTTGGGATTTGTTGACACCATGACATTTTGAATCACCATATTTTTCCCTTCAGATGATAAATTTTCTCAGTTTCAACTTTTGTTCCGTGATTTATGTTCTATTCTGAATAAAATATTGACATTTGCCATCTCCACATCATTGCATTTAGTTTTTATGCACAATTTGTTTAGTGTCCCAACTTTTTTGGAATCCGGTTTGTATGAAGGAGACAAACACTTTCACACAACTTTAACATGAGGATAGTTTTTCAACCAAGTAACTACTTAAAGGTACAGTCAATTAATATTAATTAATTAATAGTCTTACAACAAACTGATGTCTTCACCTTCCACTCCTGTGTATTAAAAACCTACAGGAGCGGGCACTGGTTATTGGAAGCTGCTATGTTGCCCCCCCATCTTGAATAAAGTTGCTTAAAATGGACATGGCTGTTCTGCTTAATCAATGTTTTATGTATGTGGCTGGCGACCACCCACGTATGTTGTACACTAAAGGTGAAGGAAAATAGAACTTGTAGGTGTTCACATGCTGTGGAGGCAAATTTTAATTTGTGTCTGCACCTTCAGACTGAAGACACGGAGGATCATACCTATGATTTATCATCTGAGAAGGAGTCCTCTTAAGCAAAGAAATGTAAAACTGAAGGAAAGAGACATATGGCATCTAGATAAAACATCACCCTCTTCCTTTTCACCTCAAATCCCATGTTCTGATTTAAAGTAAGGGTCTAACATAGGAAACTGTGCATAAACATGCTCATTTATTCCAAATATTGTTGCAATTACTTATCACACATGGAACCCTCCCGTGTCCGGGCAGGTGACAATAGCTGGATAAACAACAATGGCAGCTAGGATTGTTTATAATACAGCGGCCCCCTGTAATTAGGATTATGTATTTGAATCGGGAGGGGTAAGAAAACAAATCTGAGTTGACTGCAGGCTGCAATAAAAGACATCAAGAGATTGTACACAGTGTAACTTTAAGAAAAAATAAAAGCCTGACCATCAAATTGGCTGATGATGTTTCATAGGCTTGTTGACTCAAACATTTGTATCAGGTGTCAGTAAACTGATGATATGGGGCTTGTATCTACACTCGGCTTGTGGATTCTGAAATTACACCCATGGTATATTCATAAATTTGATATCAGCTAACAGGGAATGAGACATTTTGATGGTTTTAAAGAACTAATTAAAAGTTTGAGATATATTTTCATTCTTTATTTTCTTACTTTGATTTTTTTTTACATTTACTGTGTGTGTGTGTGTGCGCGTGTGTGTGTGTGTGTGATAAGATAAGATAACCTTTATTAGTCCCACACGTGGGAAATTTGTTTTGTCACAGCAGGAAGTGGACAGTGCAAAAGTTATGAAGCAAAAATTAGAATAAAATAAAATAAGAATAAATACAGTACACAACTGTACAGAATAGAATAAAATAAAATACTATATACAGTAGAATAAAATAGAATAAAATATACAATAAGATAAAAATAGAATACAAGTGCTATATACAACTGAGTAAAAAATGCAACGATGCCAGGAAGATTATTGCACTTAGTGTGTGTGTGTGTGTGTGTGTGTGTGTGTGTGTGAGAGAGACAAGTAAAATGCATTTATAGAATACAGTACAGTATGAATCTGTGTGTTTATATGTCTGACATAAAAAGGTTTTGGAGTGGCCTGGTCAAAGTTCAGACTGATTCCATTGACATGCATGACTGTAAGAAGAGTGAATAAAACAATTCTGCAAAGACACGTGGGCCAAAATTCAATCAGAGTGATGTGAAAGTGTCAAGGAGTGCAGTGTGGCAGGCAGGAGTAGGACCCAAAATGCAGGCGCTCAGACTCAAGGTATAAACTCAAAGTCACAGCTTTATTGGCTGGCAGGGAAAAAGGCATACAAACTAAACTAAACTGGGATATAACAAACTAAGACTCATGGGGAGACACAGGGAGATCCACACAGCAAGAGGGACGACGCGACACTGACACAGAGACACACTGGGCTTAAATACACTGAGGCAGTAATCAAGGGATAAGAGACAGGAGGGAGACACAGCTGGGAGAAATTAGGCCAACGAGACAGGGGAGAGGTGAAACTGAACACACTGACAAGAGACAAAGACTTTCACAATAAGACAGGAAACATGAATACTAAACAAGCACGCAGACTTGACACTGAGAGACAGAAAATAACACATGGAACTCAAAATATAATAAACCCAAAATACTGGGTCCAACGGACCCAGAACCGTGACAGAAAGAGTCATTCACAGTTATTACTTGCTGATTGAAGTTCTTGCTGCTAAGGGTGGGACAACCAGTTATTAGATTTAGATAACAACAAACAATGCATTCATTTTCATCAGATCTATCTATTTTGATGACTTCCTAAATAGTTATGGTCAATAATAGTGACAATAATATATATTCATTCATTGTAATCAGGTTACTTCTCTTAGTTATAAACAGATAACATATACTGAATATAATTATTACACATCACTCTGGATGTTATAACTATTTACTGTCATTATATTGTAATTGTTATATATGTATCCTGAGGCTGCTGGCATCTCGTGAATTAAAACTTGAGCTATTTCTTTCAGTAAGTTTCAGTAATACCTTCTTAAGTTGCCTGCTTGTTTGAACCTTTATTCTTTTGTTTTTGACAGCAGACTGAGAATTGACAGTCCCATGAACTCTATCTCAAACACTACATTTGCAATTACCTACCAAACCCCAAAAATCAAGTCCTTTAACATCGTAACATATACTAAACATAAACACATATAATTATAATAATTTCATGTGTAGATATTCATATACTCGTCTAGCAAATTATCATAGACAAACACTTGGCAATTTAATTTTCTCAAAAGTCAACTCTGCAGTAGCTTTTGAAAAAAGACATAATGGGATTAAAAAAGAGAAGACAGATTGCTAAACCTGCTGTTTTTTCTTTTTTTTTTTCTGAAGAGAGAATCTGTCAGAAAAAAGAAATTCTGATTCTCTCAGTCTGGGATCAAAGCCAAGACAAGGATCTCTCCAACTATTATTATTATTTTCACTTCATAACAGTTCCAGCTGGATTGCAGGTTTCATTCATTTTATTGTTGGCTTGGAAGTACATACTTCTCTACACACAGGAAAGCAGTAAAGATGAATATGATATCTAGGTTTTTCATGAAGATACATACCTTAATACATATATTTCATAGAGAGGAATCCATTGTCAGGGAGGACCAACTGACAGGAGAAAGGAAAGACAAACATGCAGAGAGACAATAAACAACAAAGAGGAGAGAACACATTATGTGTGAGAGAAAACAGAAGTTAATGACATGGAATAATGACATATGAATATACATAAGTAGTGAAAAGAAGTGAGTGGAAAATAAATATTTAGTACATTATAAGTCCCTCAGCCCATGAGCCTATAGCAACATAACTAAAGGATAGTTCAAGGTCACGTGATCCAGCTCTAACTATAAGCTTCATCAATGGTGAAGTTTTAAGTCTAAAGTAGAGAGGGTGTCTGTCTCCTGAACCCAAACTAGAAGCCTGGAAAACTACTGTAGCCAACAGGTGGTCACCATCTACTGTTCTCTGCCTGCCTCCACTTTAATGCTGACAGTAAAACATTTTGTCACAGTATTGCTATAAGCATACAAAGCATACTGAAAAACTGTTTCCACTGTGAGTACAGCTTGTATGAGGAAAGTAACATGAACACAACCACATGATTATGGAAGACAGAAGGTTTCTATGGCAACTGGGAGCTCTCCATTGTAGAATCAGATCAGCAGAAGAATTGAAGGAACAGGAGCTGAATAAAGAAAATCAGCTGATGGCTAATTGGTTAATTTCAGGACATTGTCATTCTTGGTGAGCTTTAGACCCATCTAGCAAAATCTTTCAGCAGATATTTTGAAAGTCTGGCAACAGATTCAGAACACACTGAAGTTTCTGCAGGACTTACTTTGTCTGATTTTCTGCACAACATTTGTACATAAGCTGCAGTCAGGTTATGAAAAAATGGACCGCTGCTTATTGGCATTCCAACCCTTCAACAAGGGAGGAAGACAGGAATCGAAAGAGAAAGTGTTATTAGTTATTTCACAGCTGAAGAAAATACTCAGGATCTCAGAAGAGAAAAATTACTTCATGACCTTTATGCTTGTCTTTTGTTGTGGATTTCTTTCCCACTTGTGATTTTAATGTTTCATATGGTGTTGTTCATGTCCCTTTGTAGTTATCTTTAATCATTGTTGTATAAGCCGTGAGACCAGTTTTCCCGTGCTTCGCTCGCGTACGTCAATTTGAAGAGGAAAAAGAACTCCACGGGACTCCGATGTGAAAAGATGTAACAAAAAATTTATTCCACAGTTTGCATCTTACAGGAGTGGTCAGGTTTAACTTATCCTCAACAAATAACCTACTACGGTAGGAAAACCGTGTGGCTCTGTTCTACCCTGCTGCCGTGTATAGCTTATACCGTGTTAACTCTTTTTCTCTCTCCCCCCTCCCGCACCGCATGCCTAATTTGCATACATCGGTGATGCCCAGATTTTACTGTAAACGCGAGTCTTTAAGGCACATGTATTCATGATACTACGTAACCAAACCAACACAGCAATAAAATAATTTTAGTTCCACCATAAACATGCATTTACTTCCTAAATTATTAATTACACAAACAAGCTTAACAACAGCGAAATATAAATACTAAACATATGAACTATCTTAACTTGGCTCCCACATACCGGCCCCTAATTGTGACTCTATTACACAATTACCAAATTAAACTTGTGGAGCCAACGTACACAAACTTCAGTCTCTGCAGTTGATTACGTCAGTCCGATTCCTGCAGAAGGCAAATCTTCGTAATGGGCCTGTCCAGTACACTCGTTTTGGTTTTGATCCTAACCTGCCGCACCATTCCTGCCTTGTCCGAGATGGTATGGATTACTTTCCCTGTAATCCAAGAGTTGCGCGGGCTGTATCGTCAACAATAAGCACAATGTCTCCAACCAAAAAGTTGCGAGATGGACGGGTCCACCTTTGCCTCTCTTGAAGTTGCGGCAAATATTCCCTTGCCCATCGTTTCCAGAATATTTCCGACATGTATTGCACTTGCTTCCATCTTCTTCTTGCGTAGAGATCTTGCCTGTCGAACAGTCCGGGAGGAAGAGATGGTTTGTTCCTGAGAAGCAACAGGTGATTGGGAGTGAGTACTTCCAGATCATTTGAATCGCTGGACGCTTTGGTTATTGGCCGACTATTAATAATGGCCTCTGCCTCACACAGAAGTGTATGCAGGCTCTCTTCATCCAGTGTCTGCAGCCTCAAGGTAACGTTAAGGACTTTCTTCACTGACTTGATTAATCTCTCCCAGACCCCTCCATGATGGGGTCCTGAGGGAGGGTTGAATGTCCACTGTATGCCTTGTTGTTTTAGGTGGTCTTCAATTTTGGACACATTCCATTCAGCAATGGCTCTTTTAAGTTCACGCTCCGCACCAATGAAGTTAGTTCCATTGTCGGAACGAAGGATCTTTATCTGGCCTCGTCTGGCTATGAAGCGACGGAGAGCATGGATGAAGGAATCTGTGTCCATCGAGGCTGCCATCTCCAAGTGTATTGCACGAGAGTTAGGGCGGGTGAAGATGACTCCATACCTCTTCACCGTACTTCGACCACGTTTGATCTCGTACGGACCAAAGTAGTCCACTCCGCAGTTAGTAAATGGAGGGTCATCTGGCAGAACTCTGTCTCGGGGTAGGTCGGCCATCTGCTGCTGTCCTGCAACTCCATGTGCACGCCGGCAGGCAATACACCTAGCGAGTAATTTTCTTACTGCAGAGTTGGCACCGGGTACCCAAAATTTTGTTCTCAACTTGGAGATAACATGATTGCGACCACAATGAGCCAAGTTCTCATGTATTTCTCTAAGGATAAGCTTTGTGATGTGAAGATCCTTGTTCAGGATTGCTGGCCGCTTAGACTCCTCGGGTAGAGCCGCTCTGCTGAGTCGCCCTCCGACCCTAAGGATGCCTTGTTCAAGCACTGGACTCAGTTTGAAAAGACTACTAGTCCTCTTTACCCTTGACCTTTAGAAAGCGCGGTGATCTCTTTGGGAAATGTCTTCCTTTGACAGTAGCGAATGATTGCTTCTTCAGCCTTGGCAAGGTTCTCCACAGTTAGCTTGTTGGTGTCCCCTTGAAACAGGCTATCCTTGAAACCTTTCATATCCCTCTCGACTTCAGGTTGAGCTTTAACAGCACTGAACTCCTTCCTTTTGCGACACTGTTGCAGCAGAATGCTCTTGACTTTAAGCATCCATGCCACTGCTCTTTTAAGCTTAAACCAGGATGAGAAGTACTGCAGGAACTCCAGCACTACATCTTCACATTCCTTGATTGTACTAGCACACACCAGGTTACCCTTTACCTCTGGGTCATCTATAGTCAGGCCTTCAACTGGGTGCACCTCTTCTGGCCACTCTTCCATGGGTTTGGTGAGAAAGTCCGGCCCCTGTAACCATGTGTGGGACTGCATGAAGCTCTCTGCTTGGAGCCCCCTTGACGCAAAGTCGGCAGGATTCAGTGAGGTGCTGATATACCTCCATTGCTCTGGACTGGAGCATTTCAAGATTGCATCCACACGGTTAGCAACAAAGGTACGGAATCTACTTGTTTGATTGCTGATATACTTGAGTACTGTGGTACTATCTGACCAAAATACAGATGGTTGGAGTGGAAGCTGCAATTCAGATGCCAGAACCCTGTCCATGCGTGCTGCCATTGTTGCTGCGGTAAGTTCCATGCGGGGAACTGTAATGGGCTTAAGTGGGGTCACTCTTGCCTTTCCCAACATGAATGCGCAGTAGACTTCGTTACGGCTGTTCCTCTGTAGCAAGTAGCTTACTGTACCGTAGCCCTCTTCACTGGCATCAGCAAAGTGTTGCAGCTGATTGTATACTGACTCTCCAAAGCCCACAGGTTTAAAGCATCTTGGAACGCTTATGTTCTCTAGCTGGTGGAGCTGGGTCTTCCACTTGAGCCACCTGTGAGCTAGGTCCGCAGGTATGATGACATCCCAGCCAACCTTTCTCCTGCAAAGCTCTTGCAGAATCTTCTTCGCTTGAAGCGTGACCGGTGACAAGATACCCAGTGGGTCGTAGACAGAACTCACAATGGACAAGAGGTTCCTCCGAGTGGGTGCCCTGTCCTGCATTACAATCTTGAACCTGAAGCTGTCAGATTGAATACACCACTGGACTCCCAGCGCTCTCTCAATGGGAAGTGTGTCCTGATCCAGATCGAAATCTTTAACCTCTGATGCCCTTTCTTCTTCTGGAATAGCAGACAGAACTGCTCTGCTATTGCTTATCCATTTTGTGAGCCTGAATCCACCCCTCTGACATACAGCTCTAAGAGTGTGGTATAACTGTATGGCTTCCTCTTCTGAGCTCACAGCCTTCAAACAGTCGTCCACATAGAAGTTGTGCAGCACTGTGTCGACCGCTTGGCTGTTGGCTGGATCTCGGTTGTCTTCAGCACATTTGCGCAGAGCAAAGCTGGCGCAGCTTGGTGACGAAGTTGCACCGAAAATGTGAACCACCATCTTGTACTCCACCATTTTCTGAGTAATGTCACCAGATGTCCACCACAGGAACCCCGAAGAAGGTCAGAATCTTCATCAGGCACCTTTACTTGGTGGAACATTGCTTCCACATCTGCCATGATGGCCACTTTTTCTTGTCTGAACCGGATAATTACCCCAAGAAGGGTACTGGTCAGATTTGGTCCTTGTAACAGTTGATCATTTAAGGTGGTGCCTTTGTACGATGCTCCACAGTCAAAGACCACTCGAAGCTTGTGTTTCTTGGGATGGTAAACTCCGTGGTGCGGTAGGTACCAAACCTTTCCATCGTCACGACCAAGGTCCTTTTCCGGCACTTTCACTGCGTAACCTTTGGTTATGATGTTACTCATGAAAGCCGAGTATTCTGTGTGGAATGGAGTATTCCTCTCCAACTTCCGCTTTAGGTGTAAGGCACGTTGCTCAGCCACTTTGCGGTTATTGGGCATCTTAATGCACTTGTTCCGCAACGGCAGAGCGATGCTGTAATGTCCGTCCACAATAGTAGCTGACTCTGTCGCTATCTCCAGAAACTGCAAATCCTCTCTTGACATTTCTTGCTTCTCGTTTCTTTCACACTCAGGGAAGTCACTTTTAAACTGCTGGTCCCAGAGTTCGTCCAACTTGCTAACTGATATACGGTTTGCTGCAACCTGAATCAGTCCGCATGCTGCCCTTTGAGAACTGCTTCCTTGGAGGGGTTCACTGATGGTCCAACCGAGCCTTGTCTTCACAGCATATGGACCGCCGTTCTCGCTGGCTATAACTTGCCAAGGTTCGACAGCTTTAGGTGCATTAGCCCCGATTAGCAGTCCAATCTTTGCTTCAATGCTAGGTATAGACACCTGCTGAAGGTAGGTCCACCTGTTCACGTAGTCTTGAGAAGGAGCATTGTCGGCAGAAGCAGGAATGTCACTGTGACTGTACATTTCTGGCAACTCAAAGAAGTCGTCACTGTCTAAGCTGCTTATTTCCAACCCAGACACAATGTGGCTACTGACGACCTTTTCTTCTCCCATCGTTTTCAGCAAAATGTTTGTCTTCCTGCCAGTCAAGTTAAGCTCATGCATTAACTCTTCAGTACAAAAGCAGGCAGTACTGCCAGGGTCCAGAAAAGCATAAGTGTGTGTCACCTTTTGTCCTCTTTTAGGTTTCACTTGGACTGGAACTATTGCCAAGATGTGCACTGTTTTCTCTGCATCATGAGCAGGTGCCTCCATTTCAACAAATCCATTCACGATTGACTCTGTTTGGTCTTCTCTTTCTAATGATTCCACTTCAGGAGCTGCCCTTTTGCTTGTAGCATTGGGCTTAGTCTTCATGTGTAACACTGTGGGGTGCAGTTGTGCACAAACCTGACAACTTGCCTTTCTTTGCACGAACTACTCATGTGTCCCTGCTTAAGACAGCTGAAGCATAGTCCTTTAGTTCGCTTCCACAATGACTCAGCACTTTTTTCCTCGTGAATTAGCTCCACTTACTCACGTTTCTCGTCGCTGCAGCAGCTTGGGTATTTTCCTTCTTAGTCGCTTGAATTAATCCACAACGAGCGGGTTTTCCTACAAAATGTATAAGCCGTGAGACCAGTTTTCCCGTGCTTCACTCGCGTACGTCAATTGAAGAGGAAAAGAACTCCACGGGACTCCGATGTGAAAAGATGTAACAAAAAATTTATTCCACAGTTTGCATCTTACAGGAGTGGTCAGGTTTAACTTATCCTCAACAAATAACCTACTACGGTAGGAAAACCCGTGTGGCTCTGTTCTACCCTGCTGCCGTGTATAGCTTATACCGTGTTAACTCTTTTTCTCTCTCCCCCTCCCGCACCGCATGCCTAATTTGCATACATCGGTGATGCCCAGATTTTACTGTAAACGCGAGTCTTTAAGGCACATGTATTCATGATACTACGTAACCAAACCAACACAGCAATAAAATAATTTTAGTTCCACCATAAACATGCATTTACTTCCTAAATTATTAATTACACAAACAAGCTTAACAACAGCGAAATATAAATACTAAACATATGAACTATCTTAACTTGGCTCCCACAATTGTAGTCATTTTGCATCCTTTCATTCTCATTTTTAGGTTTTTTGGTTGTTGCATTCTTTGTTCTGCATGGGTTATTGCCTTTTTGAGTTTCTCTGCAACTGTTTTGCTTTACTTTCTCTTCTTAGTCTTTTGTGTTTTTGTGCAGTTGCTCTGTCTCTGTAGCACTTCTTCATCTCTTTGTAGCTGTCACTATCTTTGTACTTTTTCTTTTTTATGTGTATTTGTGGTAACTTTGTGCTCCTTTTTCCAGTCATATCAATACTTTTACCAAAAAAAAATAAAAAGAATCCTAAATTTCAGCCCCTTTGCACTTCACAAACAAGAAAGCATTAAACACCTGACATCCCAATGGGTTTAAATTGTTCTGATTGCTGTGCTTGGTTTATTTCATTTGCTTGTTTCTTACGCTTCCATGTTACTCTTTATTTTACTTCCATCCCTCACTCCATTTTCTGCAAGCTTTGTGTACCACCTCGCCAATCACACAGTTAACAGTTCCCGCTATCCCATACACAGTTTCAGAACTGTGTGGTAAAATGCCAATGTTAATTAGTGCTAGGCTTTCTTTACATCAGCCAATTTGAGAGAACTTAAAATCCCAGCCGAAGAAATCATGATTTTGGTTATTAACCTTCTTTAATTCTCTGACATATAATTTAATTTTTCGCCTACTCCAGTCAGGATGAACTGGTCATGGGTAGGAAGATGCAAAAAGCAATGCTAATGCTGCTAACAAGACAGGACAAGAGTGCTGACGAAAAAACAAACAAAAAACCCTCAAACACGCCCCCAAAATGCAAACCACAAAAAAACTGATTGACCGAGTTTGTAAATATATTTTATGGCACTCTCTAGTGCTATTTATGTTTCATGGGATAGCGGGACATTAAAACTCAGTTCAATTCAATTCAGTTTATTTACACAGCGCCAAATCACAACAACAGTCACCTTTATATTGTAAGGCAGACCCTATAATAGTCATGTTCGATTCGTGAACGAATCGTTCAATACTCGAGAATCACTTTACTGACTCGTGAATCATGATTCACAAGCGCAACTGACTCACTGACTCATCCCTGTTGCTGTTAGCAAACTAATTCCATTAGTAGAAATATATCTAGCTTATAATTAAAATTGTGGGGAAAAAAAACAGCCAGTTTCTTAACAAAAACATTTCTGCTCTGAACTGGAAGAAAAAACCCTGAGTAGAAACTCACATCAAGACAATAGCTCCTCGGTTCACAGTAGCATCGCTCAGCTAGCAT
Source organism: Oreochromis grahami (assembly GCA_029532605.1). Taxonomy (NCBI): domain Eukaryota; kingdom Metazoa; phylum Chordata; class Actinopteri; order Cichliformes; family Cichlidae; genus Oreochromis; species Oreochromis grahami. Next base: position 18,969 of record JAQSNX010003409.1, on the reverse strand, counting down.
GCTAACAGCACATTTGAGTTACTCACCCCCTCCCTTGCTGTGCTGAATCGTAGTATAAGCGAATCACTCAGGACTCACTAACCCCCTCCCTCCTGGCTCACAGCTCAAACGAGTTGAACGAATCACTGACTCACTCACCCCCTCCCTTCCTGTGCTGAATTGTAGCATAGACAAATCACTCACTCACTAGCTGTGTCCCAAAACGTCGGCTGCATCCTTCGGAGGACCTGGCCCCGAAGGCCGGGTCCTCCGAAGACCGAGAAGGCCGGAAGTGCGAGGCTGGGAAATGGGATGGTCTAGCCTTCAGATTTGCGTCACCGCTGTGTTGGTGGAGTTTAATAAACTCGGCCGTCTGCTCCTTGCTATCTAAAATATAACAGGACACTGGCGTAAATTCTCAACCGTCTCACAGTTCTGTTTAATCAGTTTTCTGTTTGACGTTTATTCAGCTGTGTGAAAATCCCGGAGGAACCCACCCGATGGATTACTAAAGTTTTATTTAATCTAATAATCTAATAACTTTGATCTCAGCCAACCCGATTTTGTCACAGTCCTAGGTCGGTTCGACCCAGCATTTTGAGTTCCTTAGGTTTTGGTTTATCTTTGCATTATGGATTAGTTCTTATTCTTTGGTGATACTGTTTTGATTATAATAAATATCCTGATTCTTTAGCCGTCCGATGATGATTATTATTATTATTTCTGGTTTAGGTTTTGTTATTTGTTCTCCTAGTGTTAAGTCCGTGCTCCCCCTGTTCTGTGTGATCCCTACCTGTGTATCCCCTCTGTGTAAAGCCCGCATCTCTGAGTCGGTGTCTTCGCGTGTGCTTTGAGTTTCCTGTTTTATTGTGAAGATCTGTCTTATGCCAGTATGTTCAGTTTGCGTTTCCCCCTCCTCGTCTTGTCAATCACAATCAGCTGTGCCTCCCGCCTGTGTATAGTTTCCTCGTTCCCTTCTGTGTATTTATTGTGCGTGTTCACTTGTGTTAGTTGCTAGTCCGTCTGTGTTACTTCCATGCGTGTTCCTCCTAGAGTCATCCGTTCAGGTTCGTTCTGTTAGTCACTCCCAGTTTAGGTCACCTTTAGGTTTTGTTTTGCTCGCCATGTTTCTGTTTGTGCCACCGTTGTGTTAATAAAAGCTCGCTCACATCCAAGCCAGTGCCTGCGTCTGGATCCTGTCTCTCACTCACCACACGTCTGCCCCCGCAGCCGTGACAGATTTACTCCGGAACAAATAAAACACAGAAAAAAGGCAAACAATTACATTTTTAAGTTATCCGAGTGACTTATATATCATGTTTAACCTGAGTAGCGAAAGAGCGGGGGTCTGAAAATGATGAAGCCAGGAGTCCGCTGCTCTCGCCAGCTCGAGGGACCATTGAACCCCCCGGCTTGCTATCGAACGGGTGGGTAACAGACGTCTCCAAAAACACTTTTGCAAATATGCAATGTCTTGATAAACCAAGCAGATATTTGAAATTTACGCCGCTACTTTCTCGCCTGGAAATATGTTAAAAGTTTATTTTGTGACCCAGAAAGATTAATAAGACTAATTTTAAAACTTAGTAGCGGCCGCCATTGTTGGCAGCTGAAATTTGGCTGGACCGCGCTATGAATTCTGGGATATGGTGGGCCACGAAGGACACACCCGACCCATCCTTCAAATTCGGGGAAATGAAGGACGCATTTGTCGGCCGCATTTGAAGGAGTCGACGAATTGGGACAGCCTTCGTCGCCTGGCTATGACGTAATCGGGCTTCAAATGTGGCCTCCGGAGGATGCAGCCGACGTTTTGGAACACAGCTACTCACTCACTCACCCCCTCCCTCCTGGCTCACAGCTTCTTCTTCTTCTTCTTGGTTGGCAACCAATGTTAAGGCTCATTACTGCCCCCTGGCTCACAGCTCAGTGGGCATTTAGATGAGAAAATATATATTTGACACATTTGAGGAAATTACTAATAAAATAAAATAAAAATGAATAAATGTTCCCTTTAGAATTTTTTTTGCTCTTTTTTGCTCTATAAAATAGTTGTTTTCTTTTACAATCATTCATCTTAGCAGTAGGATTTACATTAAAAGAGAAATAAATTAAGTTTGAGTGAAAATATAAATTTTTGCACTCTCTGGTCAACTGACTCAGTGACTCAAATGACTCAAGAAACCCGATTCACTTGGTGGTGAGTGACTCATTAAAACTCGATTCAGTAAAAAGAATCGAATTTACCATCACTACCCTATAATAATACAGACAGTGTTCTGTGATAATACTCTTGAATATAGACATCATACATGTGCATCCAAGTTTGACAGCGTCCTCTAAAGAAATCATGAAATAGGTTTGACCAAATATCAGTGAAATAAATGTAGATTTTATATTACATGTGTTCTGCTTCATTGGCAGCATTGTGAAGACATACTCATTTATTTAGACTAGCTTTTAATTAGATTTGTGCTGTATGTTTGATTGTACTGTTTTATGTTGATCTGTTTATATTATTTTGAAGCACTTTGCGGTTTTTATCCTGCGAAGAGTGCTATATAAATTAATAAAGTAAAAGACTTGACAGTAAATGAGGACAACACAAAAATCCATTCTATGCAGTTGTTGTGCCTTTTTCATTCTCTTTAAAATCTTGTATTCTTACAGTCATACATTGTTTTTCTTTGAAAATATAAAGTTTTAACCCTTGCATACTGTCCAGATGACATTTGCTCTGTTTTGATATTCCTGACCAGTGATGGGAATAACGGCGTTACAAGTAACGGCGTTACGAACGGCGTTACTAACGGTGTTACTTTTTTCAGTAACGAGTAATCTAACTAATTACTATTCCTATCGTTACAACGCCGTTACAGTTACTAACAAGGAAACGCGGTCCGTTACTATTTTTCAACAAACAGACGGTTGAAACTGTGTTCAGCTTACTGCATCATATATCAGCTGCACGGAAGTAGCTGTAAGTAATCTGAACGCTACAGTTTTAAGCAGCTGCGGGCTCCCGCAGACGGCAATCACAATCGCTATCTAGCACAACACCTGGAGCTAAGGGGGCAAAACAATCGAGTGCTGCTGTTTGACTGAGGAAGAATAAAGTAGTCGTGGTAAGTCAATCACATGACCACTTAAAGACAAAGCAACAAGGTGATATATACCAGTTTTTAAATTGTGTTGATAGGCCACGTAAAACCAGAGTCGTGATAAACAAGATATACGCGCGTTTTTTCCTCAATAGTTTCGCCACGTTAGTGCTAGCAAACACTCTCTGCTTATGAGCAAAAAAACAAAACAAAACAGGGGAAGTTTTAGGAGTGACGTCGAGAGAGAGAGAGAGAGAGAGAGAGCAGAAAAAGAGAGAGAGTGAGTTTTGAGATGTGAGAGATTTGTGACGTTTAGCGTGTTTGTAGTGTGTAGTTAATGTATTTATTATTGTGCTATCTACTGTACAATATTAAAGCGCCTTGAGGCGACTTTTGTTGTGATTTGGCGCTATATAAATAAAATTGAATTGAATTGAATTGAAAATGTGTTGTCTTGTCTAGTTAGTGTGTAGTGTTGTGGATAGTTTTGTGTTGTGTGTTAGAACAATGAGGCGACTGCTGTCTTCAGGTAGAAACAGCAGTGATACACCTGCTGCTGTCAGACCTGCAGGTATCAGGCTGTGATGTTCTCCTTTGTAGTGGACACAAAATATTTTTTTGGAGTGGCACAAATAATTTGTGTTGCATCTTATTGAAGAACAGCTTATTGTTCTGTAAATAGTTTGAAATGGTTATTTAAAAAAATCAAGGTAAATGGATACAAATAAATTTGTTGTTTGCAAAACTTGTGCATATGATTTTAAAATTGACAATTAATATTTGCATTTGAAGTTATGAAATATGATTCATTAAACATGTTTGTGGTTGTTACAGTAAAAATATAACTTTTTCTACTCTGATTTTATGGTTTTTGTCTGACTTTAAATCAATTCTGGTTATACAGTATGACAAAATGAGAACATAACTGTAAATTCAGGCACACGAGGTTGTGCTAAAAAGAATGATACCAAACAAGGCAAAGTAAATAGTTTTTAAAAGCAAAATGTGGAGGGAAAATCAAGAGTAGTAAAAAAATGGCCAATTATACCCCCAGGGGGTTAAACGTTCTTTGTTTTTTTTTAAGTAACGCAATAGTTACTTTTCCAAGTAATTAATTACTTTTAGAATATTGTAACTCAGTTACTAACTCAGTTACTTTTTTGAAGAAGTAACTAGTAACTATAATTGAATTACTTTTTCAAAGTAACTTGCCAACACTGTTCCTGACAGCAGTAAATATCATTCTTTTAGTATGAATACTTCTCCTAAAGTATGTCAAAATATCAAAATATTTTTAAATTCATTTTAAAATTTAAACCACAGGAGCTACAAATGTTTTTACCCTTAGGCTGTGCGGCTCAGATTTGACCCCCATCTATTGAAATACATTTTAGATCCACAACTGTAGTTAAAATCAAGGGAAATTATGGTTTATGTTTGATTTATGGGACTGTGAGATTTTAAGGGAGATCTTGACACAGTCTTGAGAACTGCCCAACCACATTTACCCAGGTTCCTACACAGAGAGAACATTGCTGGTCTGGTCTGGCAATCTCAAAACAGGGAAATAATAAAACAGCAAAAAGAGCCCTTCACTTACACAGCCTCAATGGCAACATTGCGCTCTGAAAGCCAATATTTCCTGTTGCTTGCATCACACACGAATGGTTTGCTGCTCCATCGAGCAAAGCGCGGTGACAGAGCTCTGTCTGCGGAGCATTTGAATGCTGTGACATACATTCACGCAGTAGAATCAATTTATCCTAAGCTAACTGAGATTAAGCTAACTGAGAGTTAAAACAGAATCGTTGGAGATTCGTAAGACTGAACTGCCTGTGAACGTGGGAAACAGGGAAAGTCTCACACGGGCAAGGTTTCCACCACTGCTGTAAATGCACAGACTAGTTTAAGTGTTGATTAACAGTGAATTGTTATTGATAATTTTAAAAGGTAGTAATAAGGATTTTTTATGATATAGCCATAATAAATTCTTGTGAAGATTATTATTTGTCATTTATGGCCTGTAAATCTCATTAATCTGAGCTTATTTGTCTTGATGTCGAGCTCTAGAAAATAATTTAAGAATTATTTTGACCCTAAAAAAATAAACAGATGAAACATAAAATACTGTTTATTACAGACTACTTTGGGTCAAAATTACCACGAGCATTTGTTTTGAAACCATTTAAACATTTTCTATCACATAAAGTAACACCTTTGTTCTCCCAAAGTAACTCTAAAAGTGACTGGGAATATTTTTCTGTTACTATGTTGTGTACGAGTGAAATTATCCCCAAATTACACTTGCTTCATCTCCAGAACCACAAACTTCCTTTGGTTCTTTTCAGGAACACTAGCTGCATGTTTTCCAAACCTGCATTTTCCAGGTATAACTTGTCCTGGCACTTGCCATATGCCATATTTAGACTGCTTGCTTGGCTTATACTGTTTGAAACGCCACCAGATGCTCATCCACTGTGACTTTTGGACTTGGGATATAGATGAGTGGCTTGTTCCAAATCACTCTGATCAATTTCTCTTGTTGACGATGGCCTTGTCTTGTATCACAGTTGTCAAAGTGAATCACCCCTAACAACATGTAAAATTTATTGACTCTCCAGACTCTGCATCCCATGGATTGCTGGTAGAATCATTTCTGTATCTGTACCCAACACTCAAAATCAGTCTTTCTGGGATACCTCCTTCCAATTTTCTTTGTAAACCTGTTTACCCTCTATGGTGGTCAAGTTTACCACTATGGTTTGGTGAACTTTGTCAGGATACGACACATTTTCTAGGTCCTGATGACATTTTCAGCTTAAAGCCCAACTTTATTCTCAGGTGGGGATAAATTCCAATTCTTTAATTTAGTTGTAACAACAGCCTTGCTATCGTCCTTATCACAGAATTGCTCCTCATTGGTCGTTTATTGGTCTGTGCCATCCGCAGCTTGCTTCCTTCTCTAACCCATCCTCACTGTCAGTTTCCTGGTCTCTGATCTCTTCACCAGTCTAAGAATCAAATATGTAGTGAAGAGCCTCACTTAGGGTTTATTGTCCGATCATAGTACTGTCATATGGTGGCTAACTTCATAGCTAGTGTTAGGAAAAATCATGGTTTGGGTTAACACACACTCCATCACAACAGTAAACCTGCATGTTTATAATGACAAGTTACTTACTAATGCTATAACCTGGACTTCAGAGCATAGCAGCCAAAGGAAATCTTATGCATAAGTCAGCCTAAGATAATTTTAATTTACCATGGTTTCTTTTCTCACTATTTCCTCTTTGAGTTTAAAAAATAAACCTTAAACCTCATGTGGTTTCTTTGATTTTAGTTGCTTTTGTTTATTTTACTTTTTTATGTTTTGCTCTTGCTGTTGTCTAGATCTGAGTTCACCTGTGCTGTGTTGTCTATGTGGTGTATGTGTGTGTACTCTGTTCAAGCTGTGGCTGCTACACAAAATGTATTGTGCCAGAGTAACAATGTGAATTTACACAGTTTTGGATGACATATAATAAAAAGCAAAAAGCCAAAAAAAAAAAAAAGATGTATAATATACTCAAGGGCTTAAACAAAGCAGCAGTAATAAAATGTAGCAAGCCAAAGGAATCAAAAGGTATTTTTTCATAAACTGTGTAGCGCTCACCGGCTCAGAAACAAGCTGAGACTCTAGAGAATAGTTGAAAGGAGCTGATCTAAAGAATGAAGTTTAGCTGTGGGGAGTAAAGCAGGCGGCAAATTTAAGATCAGGCAGACATCCTTGGTTTGGCTACAGGACATAATGTCAATCCCCCCTGAATGTAATGAGATTACAGAGACCGAGATGGATGAAGGTGTTAATGATTATTTTTATTGGTAGAGTTAAAAAAAGGCATGGAACAGCTATTTTTCTATGTTAAATAATACTAATAAGCACTGGGCCAGAGATCAGATTAAGGCTTTAGGTGGGGAATGTCTTAACTTTCTAAACTTTTTAATGGATACAATTAGTTCCATGAAATCCAAAGTAGTAGCTCCTGATTTTTTTTATTGATGCCCCCAACCCCAATCATAATATTTGATATTCTTTTATGCCAGTCTCTGTAGATTAGCTTGTAAGGACTGTGGTAAAAATTAAGTGTTCTTCAAGCTGCATGGATATGATACCCCCCAAATTTCTGTGTGATATTTTGGATGTCACTGCCTGTTGCATTGCTTTCCATAATTAACAGTTCTCTGTTCTTTGGCAGTCTTCCATAATACTTAAAAACAACGCGTGTGCCTTGATTCTTCTGACTACAACAATTACAGACCAGTCTCAAAGTTACCAGTTTTTGGGAAATCATTGTCCACTGGGACCTATCCTGTTTTCATTATATATGCTAACAGTGGCTCACATTATACAGAGATACATTTCAAGAATGTTTATTAGACTGCTGGTCCTGTGGACAGCAGGCAGGCATCTGTTAGGTGTTCCAACCTCACGCTTAAGGGCAAAACATGTGAAGCGTGTGTTGTTGTTACTCCACAGGGAAGCTGTTCATAATCAACAAAGAAAAACAAAACAAACAAACAATAAAACCTTGTATTAGTTTTGAGGGTTTTTTTTATCAATATTTCTAGTTCTTGGTTCTTGTTTGATTATTAAATTCAATTCAATGCAATTTTATTTATATAGCGCCAAATCACAACAACAGTTGTTTCAAGGCACTTTATATTGCACAGTAGATTTCGTTTCGTCCTTTTGCTGTGTCTTCATATCTTCAGTCCCTGGTCGTGTCCAAATTCATGGGCTGCATCCTCCTGAGGACCCAGCCTTCGCGGTCTACGTGGGCCGGGTCCTCAGAAGGTCGGGTAGGCCGGAAGTAAACGGCTGTGAAATTGGACGGTCTAGCCTTCTGATTAACGTCACCGCTGTCTCGGTGGAGTTTAATAAACTCAGCCGTCTGCTCCTTGCAGACTTAGTAGCGGCCGCCATTGCCGGAAACTGGAGTTTGGTTGGGCCGCGCTATGAATTCTGGGATATGGTGGGCCACGAAGGACACACCCGACCCATCCTTCAAATTCGGGGAAAAGGAGGACGCATTTGTCGGCTGCATTCGGAGGAGTCTACGAATTTGGACAGCCTTCGGCGCGTCGCTGTGACGTAATCGGTCTACAAATGCGGCCTCAGGAGGATGCAGCCCATGAATTTGGACACGACCCCTGTGTCAAGTTTACATCTGTTAGTGTGGGTCTCGGTGTTTGTGTGTGTGTGTGTGTGTGCGCGCACCTATGTGTGTATATGTGTGTGTTACTTCCTGTTTAATTTTGATAGTCCCTTGTCTCGTGTGCGTAGTGTTCAGTTTTGCTTCCCCTGTCTTGTCAGTTAGATGCTGCTCAGCTGCGTCCCGTCTACCCTAATCTACTTCTGTACATATACTGTCTGCATTTACCACTTGTCCTTATGGCAGCCTTGCTCATGGTGAAGGGAGGACAGGCTGTTTAATCAGTTTGTTACAATCCAGCTCAGTTACAGTTTGCTTTTGTTTTCTCTGCAGTTTTGCCAGTGCAATAAAAGCTGTCATTTTAAGTTATCTTCTGTTTGCTCAGTCCCGCATTCCGGATCCACACTCTGCCTGCCACACATCCATTTCATGACACTTTCTAACAAAACAAACCAATCACATAACCTCCTTGGCAGAGGTGACACAGTAATTTAAAGCCGTATGTGTGGAGAGAACAAACTCACAAGAACAACACAGGAGAAGAGAAACGTAGGACTTTTCAGGTAGTATTCAGGGTGATTATTAAGACTGTAGCTTCTTCAGTTAGCTCCATAATAACAAATCATCAGTGTATTCTATTCAATTCAATTCAATTCAATTTTATTTATATAGCGCCAAATCACAACAAAGTCGCCTCAAGGCGCTTTATATTGTACAGTAGATAGCACAATAATAAATACAGAGAAAAACCCAACAATCATATGACCCCCTATGAGCAAGCACTTTGGCGACAGTGGGAAGGAAAAACTCCCTTTTAACAGGAAGAAACCTCCGGCAGAACCAGGCTCAGGGAGGGGCGGGGCCATCTGCTGCGACCGGTTGGGGTGAAAGAAGGAAAACAGGATGAAAGACATGCTGTGGAAGAGAGACAGAGATTAATAACAGATATGATTCGATGCAGAGAGGTCTATTAGCACATAGTGAGTGAGAAAGGTGACTGGAAGGGAAAAACTCAATGCATCATGGGAATCCCCGGCAGCCTACGTCTATTGCAGCATAACTAAGGGAGGATTCAGGGTCACCTGGTCCAGCCCTAACTATATGCTTTAGCAAAAAGGAAAGTTTTAAGCCTAATCTTGAAAGTAGAGATAGTGTCTGTCTCCCGAATCCAAACTGGAAGCTGGTTCCACAGAAGAGGGGCCTGAAAACTGAAGGCTCTGCCTCCCATTCTACTTTTAAATACTCTAGGAACAACAAGTAGGCCTGCAGAGCGAGAGCGAAGTGCTCTAATAGGGTGATATGGTACTACAAGGTCATTAAGATAAGATGGGGCCTGATTATTTAAGACCTTGTATGTGAGGAGCAGGATTTTGAATTCAATTCTGGATTTAACAGGAAGCCAATGAAGGGAGGCCAAAACAGGAGAAATATGCTCTCTCTTTCTAGTCCCTGTCAGGACTCTTGCTGCAGCATTTTGGATTAGCTGAAGGCTTTTCAGCGAGTTTTTAGGACATCCTGATAATAGTGAATTACAGTAGTCCAGCCTGGAAGTAATAAATGCATGAACTAGTTTTTCAGCATCACTCTGAGACAGGATATTTCTAATTTTAGAGATGTTGCGCAAATGGAAGAAAGCAGTCTTACATATTTGTTTAATATATGCATTGAAGGACATGTCCTGGTCAAAAATGACTCCAAGGTTTCTCACAGTGTTACTGGAGGACAAGGTAATGCCATCCAGAGTAAGAATCTGCTTAGATACCATATTTCTAAGATTTTCAGGGCCGAGTACAATAACCTCAGTTTTATCTGAATTAAGAAGCAGAAAGTTAGCGGCCATCCAGGTCTTTATGTCTTTAAGACATTCCTGCAGTTTAACTAATTGGTGTGTGTTATCTGGCTTCATGGATAGATAGAGCTGCGTGTCATCTGCATAGCAGTGAAAATGTATGCTATGTCTTCTAATGATGCTGCCTAAGGGAAGCATGTATAATGTAAATAGAATTGGTCCTAGCACTGAACCCTGTGGAACACCATAATTGACCTTAGTGTGTGAAGAGGACTCTCCATTTACATGTACAAATTGGAGTCTATTAGATAGATATGATACAAACCACTGCAGTGCAGTACCTGTAATACCTACAGCATGTTCTAATCGCTCTAATAGGATATTATGGTCAACAGTATCGAACGCAGCACTGAGGTCTAGCAGGACAAGCACAGAGATGAGTCCACTGTCAGAGGCCATAAGAAGATCATTTGTAACCTTCACTAAAGCTGTTTCTGTGCTGTGATGAGCTCTGAAACCTGACTGAAACTCTTCAAATAAGCCATTCCTCTGCAGATTCTCTATTGTCTATTTTTCAAAAATCAGGGTTCTGCACAGAGAGAAGAGGTACACCGTGAAAAAAAATCCTAATATAAAAGTATTTTACTGTGTATTTTACAGTTTTGTTCTGTTCTCTTAGAATATCATTAAATTTACATAAATAGACTGTGATTTCACATTTCAAATGTAAATTAACGTAAAATCACTGTAATGTAATAAAGCATAATTTTCTTGTTTTTTAAATGTATTTGTCTGTACATATGCATATTTAGATTGTTAAAATACATTCACAAATGTATCATGATGTCACAAATATGTGTCCGTTATTTGAAAGATTGAACTGTTAAATTCAAATGTATTTTTCCATGCTATGGAAAAATATATAAAATGATTCTCATAAACTTTTTTTTTACATCAAATAATAATAATTATTATTGCTATTTAGGGCGATCGTGGCTCAAGAGTTGGCAGTTCGCCTTATAATCAGAAGGTTGCCGGTTCGAGCCCCCGGCTCGCACACTCTCGTTCGTTGTGTCCTTGGTCAAGACACTTCACCTACTGGTGAGGGGCCGATGGTGCGATATGGCAGCCTCGCCTCTGTCAGTCTGTCCCAGGGCATGCAATCCATTATTATTTAAACCAACTGTTAACTGTACATTTAAGTATTATTATTCATATTGCCACATTCATTGACCTTGTTTATAGGTAATTTCATTGTTTAATCACATTAACATGTTCCTAATTTAATGTTTAAACGCACTTGAAAAAGGCAAAATCCCATGTAAAATTAGGGCAACAAACTGTATTGTCATTACTGAAAATAGTAATAAATAAGTTATTTGCTGTTATTTTATGGTATTATTTTGGCGCCCTAGCTGCCGGAATATTACTGTTTTTCTAGGATTTTTTTTTAACAGTGTAGGGAATAGTTCATTACAGTAACAACAGCAGCACAGGTTAGCTGACACTGTCTAAGCAGAGAAGCCCAGACTTCCCTCCCTCTGGCTCTCTTCCAGCTCATCTGGAGGAACACAGAGTCGTTTCTAAGTCAGTCAAGACATCTCTCCAAAAGGTGCCGGGTGTGTCTTGGGGCCTCCTCCCAGCAGAACATACCTTGCTTAGGAGACATCTTAGTCAGATGCCTGGATCACCTCAACTGGCTCCTTGTGATGTGGATGAACAGAAGCTCTATTCCAAGATCCTCTTAAATGACATAGCTCCTCATCCTACCTCTAAGAGAGAGTCCAGCCAACCTTTTACGGAAACTCTTTTCCCCTGCTTAGTATCTGCAACCTCATTCTTTCAGGCACTACCCATTCTGTCCATTGTGGACACTCTCATTGAAAGTCTTAGCATCTTCAGGAACTGGAAGTTAAACTGGCCGCATCATCTGTGCTTAAATCACACTGACTGAAAACAAAATAATTTTGACCCGGCAAAATTACAAGCTTGCCGCCTGACAATAGCAGCAGATTACTCTGGAGCAGTGGTGTAAGGCTGTGGCTTACTGATCAGATGACTGTTCCAGGGTCGGCACTGGCCACTTTTACCGGGCCGCTGACAGTTGCAGCATCAGCAAATCTTGATACCATCGGCCAGTTTTGGATCTCAGCGCTGAATAAACTGTTATTCATATTAGATAATGGAATAAAATAACAATTCTTCTGCAAAGAAAAAAGAAGGGTATCCAAATAGGGCTCAGATAGGCATGGAGACAATATGCAAGCACTGTGCAGAGAGACCCCAGCTGAGGTTTAAACCTTGGAACTTCTTGCTGCAAAAGTGATAATTACTGTAGCACTGCACCGCGCTACTAGTGTTATTATTATTTCAGCTGAAAATAATTTTCCAAATATGTGATAAATAAGTATTTATTATCTTGCATTACCTTAATTTGACAATTTTGACCTTCTTTTAAAAAATAAATTGTTTTACTGTATGTAGTAGTATAAAAGCTTTACTTAACAAAGATAAAATCAAGCTATAAGTTTAATTTAAATGTAACCAACATTTTTCTGATGCCACAATCTTTATATTACAAGCCCCCAACCACCACCACCACCACCAAAAAAAGCTGAGTCCTTTAAAATTATTGAAGCAGCAGGATTTGCTGATAAAAATAATTAAGTTGTCTCCATGGCTGACACACTATGGATGATGGCCAGATAGCTAGAACAGCGTGAGTGTGTTCACTCTGCGTTGTAGATGATGATGATGATACCCAGTTTGTGTTCCAGTGGATGATGAAAGTCAAACCTTAAATACCGATAGATAAAATGTTGTAAAGCAACACATTAGTGTTTCTTCTTACAGTCACACAGACTCTGGATTCACCAATGGCAGCCAAAATTATGATGAATTAAAGCAAGAAAGTGTCATTTCATGGGAAATGGATTGGCTATGACAAATCACAATTTGTATTCATTCTGTACAATGACATTTTAAATCTTTGAGCAACTATAATTATTTGAGTCCTTTCATAGGAGGATACTAATGGGCCTAAAATTACAAATTTGTGCAGGACATTCACATAATTACAGAATCAAGCTTGAAAATGTTTTCCAGTGATCTCTTTGCACCTTTCATTCCAATAAATGATGCTGCAACTTGCTATGTGTTAACTTGTCTGTTTACAAGGGTATCTGTTAATCTGTTAATACAGCTATACTATTGACAGTGCTGAGATTTCAGATATAGGATTCAAAACAAGGTACACCTTATATAACCTCTAATTTTCTACCACACAGTTGTTGACTGGAAGACAACTGACAGAGTCCTTGGCTTTCCGTGAAGATTTCTTATCTGAGAAAATTCTGATTGGCTGTTTTGGTCTCCAATCAGCTTTAAACCAAAGCACTCCACTGGATTTAGCTAGTAGCCAGCGAGCTGATTGGAGACAAAAACAGCCAATCAGAATTTTAGCGTACAAGTCTGTGATTGGTTGGTTTTGTGGCACATTTATAATGTGTTGATAACGCTGAGAGCGTGAGCGACAGAGTGGAAGTACAGCATCCTTGCGTTTGCTGTGAAGAAAAACAGTCCAGTCCTCCAAGTGAGAAATGTGGTTGCCTTCTTTAGTTGGATTTTGCTGAGGAAACAAACTGAGAGTTTTGTTACTGCTGTGATTCTTCAGGGTCAGGTTTTTTGGGTGTACGGTTCATTGATGACCCAGTTCAAACGGCGAGCCAACCCTCCAGGATTTGTTGAGATGACTGATCTGAGAAGAAGCTGAAATTCTTTGGGTGCGCTTTGAACTTTACAAATTCTACTTAACTGGTAGGACAGAGTTGCACTTCACTGCTCCTTTGTACATTCCGCAAGGAGAGACTGTACTGCTGGACTCACACAACTTAAAGGTGTGGGCTGACACTAGAGAGACTAAGTCAAATCCCACATGGGTGTATTTTGTTTATTATTTTCCATGATTTGGGCCCATTTTTCCTTTCGTGTAATGCTGTTGTCTTTTTCTGTAAATTATTATTCATGTTGAGATTGACAAAAAAATTACAAATGAATAGAGTTCATCAAACCAAGTTCTCTGAGTGTGTTTCATTTGTCAACCACTTTGCTCTAGCAGTCGAACCCTAGCAGTTGGTTCTGTACCCATGTAAATATTGTAATCTGTATCCTAACTATTGAAAGGGGTGTTACGTGTGTTTTCTACTTTACAACACATTAGAGCAAAGCATAGCAACTTCATTGCATATTTTGGTAAGTTCCTTTTACAAAATATTATGCTGATCATGGCTATGTTCCTTTATATTTTCAGACCTGTTCAGTGGAGTGCTGCAGAGACACAAGGGTATGCATGACAGCGATTTTTTAATGACCCTGTTAGGTCTCAAAATGGATTCACTGTAGCCCCTGTCATAACCAAGGCCAGGATAAAAGTGACTTTTGACATGCTGAACGCTTGCTTGAGTTCCCTACGTAGTCTTAGAGAATCCCCAGAATAGGCCTGCTGGCTGAGTTCTGTGTGTGTCGTGCTCCACAATAACAAATGAACAAGCCCCACTTGTCTCAAGCATGTTATCAACCCCACAACCCTGCAACACTTCACCAGCAGAGCCACAAGAGAAGCCATCAAACAGTAATGTTTTTCTTAATCAAAGAAAAATGGCTTGTTCTAAAAACTTGAGAAGTATTTGTTTTACATTCAAGTAAATAATTGCATTGAACTAGATTTCAAGCTCAAGATTCTCCAAATCAAGTTTAATTTGTTATTATTATTTATCTCTTTATTTTTTTATTTATTTAATTTTGTATTGAGTTTATGGTTCCCAATATTTAGTTCCCACAGTTTCCTTGAATAAATCATTAATAATGTCTGCTTCAAACTGAAAGATACACAGCACAGTTGTTTGACTATTTACTAAGTAATGTGATTTTTTTCACACTCTGACAACCTAAGATGGGCAAACTGAAAACTAATTAAAATTGTTATGTATCCCTAAAGTGCTCTTTGAGCAGATAAAACACTGTCTTGTCATCAAGGCCCTGCTCCTGAGAAAGAAAAAGTGTAAATGGGTGTGTTTCTTCCATGATAAGCAGCTACATATGACATACGTAAGTAGCCCAGAGAGAGCTTTACCTCTTGGTCACATCCATTCAATATATGAATGGATGTGACATCAAAATCAATGTCTCCCCATCAACTGTAAAGTAAACTGCATAGTTTTGACTGTCTAAATGAGAATTCTGTGTAAGCTAATGGTGTTCTGTTAGCAACATATCAGCTTGACACATACCCTGTATACATAACCTGTTTTATGAGCTGCCACCTGTGCCTGACAATACATCCTCTTAACCCCCTTCGTCAAGTGATGACCTTTAGCTGTACACCATGCAGCTCATCAGTGCGGCTGCACTTATTCCCTGTTGGCTGTGAGCAATTTCAGCTCCACTTATAATTTGTCTTTTAGAATTATTTAACCAAAAACCTAGACTGATAGCATTAAAGCCCTGTACTCCTAAGCTAAATCAGCTTACCACTTCTGTTTTTATTTACTCCCAGGTTAGTTAAATTCCCCAAGCTCTGTAGCTGAAATGAAAGCCTGAAGTTGTTGTGAGAACACATAAGAAAATATTACTTTCATTTCATTTTTCTAACATAATAGTTTGTTCTTTGTTTGTGAAATGTATTGCTCTCCTGCTAGCAGATAAGTCTATGTTTTTAACAGGTTGCAAGCTGCAAACACCGGGTCATATGAATGTGCTTTTAGCTGGACTAGGAATACCCCCGGTTGACTTACTGAGTTGGAAATTACCTTCACATTCATCGTTTAATCAAATTGCTAATGTACGGCTAAGTAAACCCAGATAGAGAAAACATATCCTGGGTATGTTTAAGTTGCTTTAGAGTACAGACCTCAGCTGTAGCATTTTCTTCTAATAGACACCACTCTATTATGCAAGGTTAAACACGTGTGTTTTGTTAAATGGTCATACCAAGTTGGCTTTCAATACAAAGCTGATAAAGTGTTTAAAAAATATAGGGTAAAGTGCTGAACAGTACAGTAATACAGTGAACTGTATTGTTAAATGTAGCTTGTAGTCCAAGTTGCCTTGAGTGATCCATTAGAATAGAAAATCAGAGCATATGAATTCGACTCCATTTACATTCAGTTCTTACACCAAAACGCAATGTAGAAATGCCATTTAACCTCACAAGGATGTGTTTGAATGGTGGTAGGAAGCCTATTTAAAAAAAAGAAAAAAAAGAGCACCTCTACTACGTTGCTTTCATATGCCTCAGCTCATTTTCTTTCACAAAAATCTTAAGTTAGGCTTTTAAGAAAAACCTAAACATGTATCACAAAAAATATCTTTTTTAAATGTAGTTTTAGGTTCTCTGACAATTTACCTGCCACACGAGGCATTATTGCTGTCTCCGAAGTGTCCTGTAGTTTTTTTCTCTTATTCATGAGTGTCCTCACCTTTCATTTGTTGCATGTTAATATCCAAGCTGGTGGCAATCATCTGTCAGTGCAAATGGAAAGCAATCCACTGACCCTTTCAGCCCATGTCTATTTCAGCAAAGAATTAATATAGCTCTTTGTGTAGAATGCATGTACGTTTTTAAGGATAAGAGCTTGGCTGTCCTATGAAGAGTGGAAAAAAGACAGTAGCAATTTCTCCTTTCATTAAAGCCAAATAAATCATTTTTTTTCAGCAGGCCTTTTGGAGGATCTGACCAGTTTATGACTGACTGATAACTTATTTCTTCCCTTTCAGCCTGGAGGCTTCTCAATTCCACATTTCTGGCAGAAGATCTATCTTCTTAGAAAAGTAGTTTTAAGACTATAGACTCAGAATTTCAACTCATATTCTCATAATTCACTCTCCACTGTCTCTGTAGACAGATCATCCTCTTTTCATTCATCAGTTTGACTCATATTACCCTTAATGTTATTCATCTGTCTGAGTCACTGTAAAATCTAATTAGATAACTTTAATAAGAGTTTGAGTAACAAAATAAAAAATGTAGAGAGTACTTCACATTTTAAGCCACTTGACTTAGTAAACACTACTCAGACATAACATGAATGTGAAAGTTCCTTCACACATTTCTTAGTTGTATTTATTCATTAATACCATGTGCACTAGTTACTTAAAAAGAAAAAAAAAAGTGTTAGTTATTATATTCAAGAAATCCTTTGAAGTAAATGAATTAAGAACAGATTCTCCATCCACCCATTCATCCTGCCATAGAGCCATGCATTTCTTACTGCTTATTCGAGTTTGCGTTGCAGGACAGGCAGTCTGAGCAAAGAAATCCAGACTTCTCTCACTAAGCCACCTCTTCCAGCTCATCCGGGAAGACATGGATCTGTCAGTCTCACGCTCTACTCTCTCCTCATTTGTGAATAAGACTTAGATACTTTACGTTACGTATAATAAAAAGGCAAAAAGTTCACAGTACAGACACATGCACATTTTATTTTCCTCATTTTCCTCATTTCTAAACAACGGACACTCTTCATCTGCAGTTTGCAGCGCAGGCATCAGCAGAAAGACAGCATCACAGCTATGTGTGCCATTTTTTAGTAGTATAAAAATGTGCTGATGGGTGAAAATAGGTTTAGTCTGAACAAGTTGGTGTTGCTCACATCATTGTTGCACAAATCATTATTTATTTTCATGTGTGATGACAAAACAATTGTTTAGTTCCACTCCATTAATAGGTTGTAGCAGATTTGGTGAAAGGCTCTTCATTTCTGTCCCAAGCCAAGCATCAGTCTTTGAATGAATGTGAAAGTGTTTCACAGCTTTAGGGCGAGTCCAAACCAGAGGCAAAGTATTTGATATAGATTCTGGAGGCAAAAATGCCTCCTTCAAAAATCACATCAGTAGACTCTGGGGTAAGATGCAGAGCATTTGAAGAGATGGGTACAGCTTCATATGTCACAGCACTCTCATCAGACTCCAGACCTCGTCAATGTCAGAAACTTGTTTAAAAGGAAATAAAAGCCACAGATGAGGAGTTATACTTAAAAAAGCTCGAAGTTTAACAAATAATTAAAGAGTAAGATAAATTTTTTCAATTCAATTCAATTCAATTTTATTTATATAGCGCCAAATCACAACAAAAGTCGCCTCAAGGCGCTTTATATTGTACAGTAGATAGCACAATAATAAATACAGAGAAAAACCCAACAATCATATGACCCCCTATGAGCAAGCACTTTGGCGACAGTGGGAAGGAAAAACTCCCTTTTAACAGGAAGAAACCTCCGGCAGAACCAGGCTCAGGGAGGGGCAGCCATCTGCTGCGACCGGTTGGGGTGAAAGAAGGAAAACAGGATGAAAGACATGCTGTGGAAGAGAGACAGAGATTAATAACAGATATGATTCTTTGAATGCAGAGAGGTCTATTGACACATAGTGAGTGAGAAAGGTGACTGGAAGGGAAAAACTCAATGCATCATGGGAATCCCCGGCAGCCTACTTCTATTGCAGCATAACTAAGGGAGGATTCAGGGTCACCTGGTCCAGCCCTAACTATATGCTTTAGCAAAAAGGAAAGTTTTAAGCCTAATCTTGAAAGTAGAGATAGTGTCTGTCTCCCGAATCCAAACTGGAAGCTGGTTCCACAGAAGAGGGGCCTGAAAACTGAAGGCTCTGCCTCCCATTCTACTTTTAAATACTCTAGGAACAACAAGTAGGCCTGTAGAGCGAGAGCGAAGTGCTCTAATAGGGTGATATGGTACTACAAGGAACTCCCCATTCATCAGACCTCTGGCCCCCACTTAAACGGGAGACTCCAAAAAAGACAAAGGAACATCGAAAAACACCCCAACAAGAAACAACTTCAATTATCCCTAAAAAATCGATTTGCGCCTCTTAGCTCATCACCGTCCAGCCTGCA